>JAAVUK010000714.1:0-31643 GCA_014899095.1 Fusarium buxicola
CCCGTCCCCTCCCGCCACGCAACAACCTTCTTGAACGCCGCCCAACCCAACAAGCCCACGGTCCCGATGATGAACCCCCACACGATGATCTTATCCTTGTTGCTGTCGCGCTGAAAGCATATGGTCGAGACATCCTCCTCTGTTGCGTCCTTGCAGAAGTCGATACCCTGCTTAAGGCAGAAGGCCTTGGTGCACTCGGAGCATGACTTGGACTTGGAGCGCGGCTGTAGGGCTGATCGGATTTGAGGTTCGTGAGAGGGGGTGTCGAGGATGGCGCGGCGGAGTTGAGAGGAGGACGTTTCTTCTTTGGGGCCGAGAGGGATGATGGTGCTGTTCTTGAAGCAGGTGCACTTGCAAAAGGTCGGCGCGGCTGGGAGACGTTAGCCTTTGTTGAATATCAGTGTAGGTTACACGTACAAGCTGCCGCTAGAGAGATAATTGCTCCTATTAGGAGAATAACAAGAGATATGCGCGCCATTGCGACGAGTTTCTGGGTGCCAGATGAAGGTTCTTGAACAGCTCCTCAAGTCATGAAGGTCGCATGTTACTCGCTTGAGGCTATCGACAAGTCGGCGGCATGTGGGTCAAACCTCAGACCCACCTCAGCCTCGTCTCATCTCATTGGCTAATGCAACCACCTGGAAAAAGTTCCCTTTGGACTTGTACCTTGGGTTTGCCCGTCCCATCATCTCGATTTCTTGACGACCTCACGAAATCACCTCCGACAGCCCCATTCTCCTCTCACAATGCCTCGAATACCGCGGGTGCGGGGTCTTTCCTCCCTGCAATCGGCCGTTGCGCCTTCAACATCTGTCAATCGCGCCCCCTTCGTCGCCCGCGCCGCTTTCTCGACTTCATCCCCCGTCCACGCCGGCAAGAACACGCAATGGATCCGTAGCAAGCTTTGGAAGGGCGATGCTCCTGGCCCCGAGGACCCTTACACACAGCGTATGGAGCCTGAGGATCCTTCGAATCTGCCCGCAGAGGCGCGGGACTTTCAGCCGCGAACCGACCGGACCCCCTACGCCGTGCAGCAGTCTCGTCTCGTGCTGCCCCCGACCCGCAGTGAGGCTGTGACCGAGAAGGAGATCCAGTCTCTCGACCCCTCATACACGCCTGCGACCACAATCGACGGCCTGGAGGAGATTGCGCCGCTCAAGACGTGGTGGGAGCAGCCTGGCCACTGGGGTGACGAGAGCGAGTTCCGCGGCTTCGGCAGCGCAGATCGAGTGCAGGACAAGGCTGTGCTCGAGGTGTATCTGCGCCAAGCCGTCATCGAGACCCTCGCGCTGCAGGAGGCGGGACTGCTCGACGGATTGGTGGCCAAGAAGTGGCGCGCCAGTGAGAGGAGCGAGCTGGACCACACCCTTGCTGTCGACCTCCAGGTTCAAGATGGAAAGGCTACGCTCAATGGTGACTTGTCGGCTGTTACTGGACGGTTGACGAGCGAGGCCGAGGAGCCTGAGCTGGTGGCCAAGATCTCTGTCGAGGAGGCCCAGGAGATTGTCAAGGCTTGGGATGCTTCGTGGAAGACCGTCACCCTCAACGACCACCTCAAGTTTGCCGTACGTCTACCTAACCTTCAACCCACCAAGATGTATCCTTTACTGACATTCTTCATCTAGATCCGAAAGCGCCTCTATCAACTTAGCGGCCGCCTCATCCCCGACGTCAAGCTCGGAGCCGCCCGCACAGCCCAGCATCTCCTCACCCTGACCGTCAACCCTACCAAGCGCGGCAAGAAGCTCGCCGAGGTCCTCGAGGACCGGAGCGACCTGCCCAAGCTGCCCAACGTGAAGGTGCACAGCAAGAAGATTGGCCCCATCGATCGCGAGGTCGCTGTTGGCCGATGGAAGGTCATTGAGGAGGAGCTGCGGAAGCGTGATCTGCCTGTTACCGGCACAGCGGGACTGGGGAAGAATATGGAGCGGGATTGGTTGACTGGTAAGGCTTGAAGCAGATAAAAGACGGGAGAGAGGGTGATATGTGGGGGAGTGGTGTACGACCGTGTATACTTGTACATGTATAACAGACAAACAAAGAAATACCTTGTTCTTTTACTTTATGACCTGCTGCTCTAGATAACATGGGTTTCACTCGATGGTGCGAACGAGACGTGGTCTCTTGGAGGGTTCATTCATCCGTCCACCGTTCGGAATCTCATCACTCTTTTATACAAGGGTCCATGAGGGCGATGTGCGCGGTGATATCTGGGGAGAAGGATTGATAGGACAGGTGTATGTATCACTCTGAGTCTAGACACTGACACTTCCAGTACTTAGTCAACGTCTATTGGTGTTTGCCTTCTTCTTCCATGACTATGCTGGTGATGTCACAAGCATCACATCTTGTCCTTTCTACATGTTTCTATTTTACAGGTACTTGTTATCGCTGAGCCACTGCTTGACAACGTCTCGGTCCCTCGCTAGCCAATTCTGCTTAGCCTTGGTGGCATCAAGACTCTGTGCCAGCTCGAGATCGAAGCCCTTGGTGCCCTTCTCATCAAAGAAGCGCTTCACGTCCGCCGTCTGCTCGCTCTGAGTGAAGGAGCTCGTCGAGATAGCCACAAGATCACCCAAGAGCGACATACCAGGCGGAAGCCGTTTGGTGAGCACGCCCCAGTTCTCCTTGACCCAGGCCCAGAGCGCCAAGATGCCCTCCTTGTGTGTGCGGAGCGCGCTGAGAGGCATGTACAGATCCTGCGTCTTCACCTGATCACTGAGCGTGTACTCCAGGGTGCGCTTAATGAGCGCGGGGTCCTGGGCAAAACCAAGCGACCGAAGAGCCGTGTTTCGCTCGCTGCTCTGCTTGGCCGTCTCGTACTCCTTGACCACAGCGTTGTACTCAGCCTCGCCTCCGTAAGCCAGCACGACAGCAAAAATGCTGGATCGTAGGTTGGGTTGAAGAGCATCTCGGTCGCCCTTGATAAACTTGTCGAACATTTCGAACGCCGCCTTCTTGGTGGGCTCGTCTTCCACTAGAGCGGCCTTGCCAAACATGAGGCCCTTGAGACGCTGGGTCATGTGGTCGTCGGCGTCTGTGATATCCCACCCAAGTTCATTGGCCTTCTTGCTGACTAGGTCTCGCTGGAAAGCCTTGAGAGCCTTGGTGACCTTTTCATCCTCAAAGATCCAGGCGTCCCGAAGGGAGCCGACGCGAAGAGTGATTTCATCCCAGACGATGTACTCGTTCTCAGAGTCAAAGCCTTGGAGGAGAGATAGCAAGCCTGACGTCTTCTGATACCCGGCAGCAGCAAGGGCGCCAGCGTCAGCAATCATGCCAGCTCTGTCTTCGACGCCCAAGAGGCCTGCCTTGGCGTTTTGGCCAAGCTTTTGGAGTCGATCTGTTGTGTACGAGGTGCGGTAGATACCCGAGTGACCTGAGTTGACCTTGAAAAAGTCAAAATCTGGCACTTTCAAATCGGCCTCCCTTGAGTTGAGTGCAAGATCCTCTTGGAGGCCGTCTTTAGTTCGAAGGTTGAGGAAGACAGGGTATAGAACTTCGTCCTCCTCTGGCTTGACATCGGCTGTTCGAAGGAAGCGGTTCTGCTTGACGTGGATTGTGCCCTTGGACTCGTCTTCTGTGACTGCCACGACTGGGTAGCCAACCTTCTTGGTCCAAATATCCGCCACACGCTCGACATCCTTGCCACTGGCTTCACTGAGTGCTGCCCAGAGATCGGTAGTCTCGGTGTTACCGTAGGCATGCTTGTTGAGGTAGCGTCGAACACCTTCAAGGAAGACGTCTTCACCAAGGTACTTGGAAATCATGCGCAAGACACAAGAGCCCTTTTCATACGAGATGGCATCAAAGATCTGGTTGATCTCGTCGGCGCGCTTGACAGGTACCTCGATGGGATGGGAGCTGCGCAGCGAGTCGAGACTCAAGGCAGATCGCAGGTCATCAATAACGTAGCCATCCCAGATCCTCCACTCGGGGTAGAAGGCATTGGAAGAATACCATGACATCCAGGTGGCAAATCCTTCCTTCAACCACAAACCATCCCAGAAGTCCATCGTAACCAGGTTGCCGAACCACTGATGAGCCAACTCGTGCTGTACAACCTCAGCCACACGCTTCTTGGTCGTGGCACTGCTGGTCTTCTCATCTAGGAGAAGGTCAACGACCCTGTAAGTGATGAGACCCCAGTTCTCCATTGCGCCAGCAGCGAAATCAGGTACTGCCACCATGTCCATTTTGGGGAGGGGATATTGGCTGCCGAACTGCTTCTCGTAGAATTCGAGGGTCCGCGCGCCGAGCTCGGCTGAAAAGACAGCATGCTCGAGATTCTGGTCAGGAGTACACCAAACTCGAACCGGAACTCGGAAGTTGTTCGTCTCGTAAGACTTGAGGTCACCAATAACGAAAGCTAGGAGGTAGGTGGACATGATAGGGGTCTTGTTGTAAGTGATGGCCTTGCGCTTCTTGCCAGCTGCCTTGGAGTCGACGTCTTTTTCAGAGGCAACATCCATGTTACCCAGGCAAACCAAGTCGTGGTCAGCAATCAGGGTTACGGTGAATGTCGCCTTGAGAGCCGGCTCGTCGAGACAAGGGAATGCACGACGGGCATCAGTGGCCTCGAACTGAGTCGTGGCGATGTACTTGGTGTTGCCCTGCTCGTCCTTGTACGACGACCGGTAGAAGCCTGCCATATCATCGTTGAGAGTGCCAGTGAATCGCTGAGTCAACCTTGCCTTTTGCCCCGCAGGGATCGTCTGGTCGAAGGTAATAGTCGTGGTCTGGATATCCTTACTGTAATCGACAGTGGGTGAGGACGAGACCGTGGCACCGTCGGCTTCGACGACGGTTTCATGAATCTCAAGATCTACAGTATTGAGGGCGATCGAGGTTGAGTCTTCAACCACATCGAAGTCGATGACGACGGTGCCCTCATACTTGAAGGTCTCGAAGTTCGGTTCGAGAGTCAGATCGTAGTGCAGCGGCTTGACATTCTTGGGGAGGACCTCACGGCCACGCCTAACGTCGAGGCTAGCGCTGGCGACGTCAGATCCGTTGCGGTACATGGCTCGGCGGTAAGAGCAGTATCGTTGCTGCTGATGAGGGACGAACGACGATGAGGTGAGACGAACAGAGTCGCGAAGAGATCGAGGGAGGATAGAACGGGAGGTGAAGCTTGAGGCGGCAGCTGATGTGAAGCTGGAGGAGAGAAAAGAAGGTGATTGTGGGTGATGACTGGAGGCAGATAGTCTTATAGAGGGAGAGAGAGAAGGTGAAGCCTGTCGGTGAGAAGCTCTACAGCTGATGCTGACGCGGGGGAGGGGTCGTTCTAAGTGCAAGGGACGGATCATCGGCGGGTCGGCGTTGCTCCCTCCGAAGGCAGGCGCGATGGAGACGGAGGTGCCTCGGCATGCCAGTGACGGTGCCAGTGCCAGTGCCAGTGCTGGCGGCAGGTGCCGAAGACTTGGAGGCACTGATTGCGTCTTCATGATTCAGTCATTGGCGGCAATCGTACTGATGATCATGGCGATTCATCTCGGCAATCGTACTGACAACGCGTGCTGGAGTCCTCTTTGAGAGATGCAACGTGACCCAGCCCAGCGTTTTTCTTTGGCGATTTCCGAAGGGAGCTTGGGCCATCATCACCTGGAATGGCACAAGATCTCCACCCTGGGACCAATCATGTAATACCATGGAGGTTCTTCATGAAATGTCGTCACAAACCTGGAAGATAGTCTATGCTCTTCAATATTTAGAATTCATCATGCTCCGTACATGCAATTGAACCAACTCTTGATCCCATGGTTGATTGACAGAAGACTCTTCCTATTCTTCCACTGTTCCCGTCTCGAGTTGGATCTCGCCCTCTTTCACCAACTTGTTATGAAGCCGCTCCAGCAGAGTATGTGCGGCTACAAATATGCTCCAGTCGCTCATAAGAGCTTCAACATACTCCAATTCAACATTTCGGCGTGTTGAATTCTCAATGAGAAACTCAAGTGCCCAAGTGCCCCTTTTCGGAGTGCCGAACACGCAGGTTTCCGCTAGAGCCGAATGCTCACCATCAACGGAATCGATACGGGCGCCGTTGTCCAGCAAAAGGCGCAACGAGGCTTTGTAGGGTTCGAGGTCTGCTTCGGTCGGGTCTCCCTCTATGACCCTCGCGATGCTGGAACCCTCGTCGCTGAACCACTTAAAAAACCCCCGGAGTAGAGTCTCAGACTTGGCAGAAGAGTTTTCAATGAAGGCATCCTTCATACTAGCTCCAGCGTCAAGCAGCAACTTGACGCATTGGACATCTCTTGACACCAGCAACGCCCACCAAAGAGGCCGGCTGTGAGGCGGGTTTCCCTGACCCAAGCGTCTGTTAACGTCGACGCCATGCGCGATGAGGAGTGCAACCAAGTTGCGCCGATCGTCTCTCAGCTCTTTGGCCTTAGCTTCTTGCTCGGTTACATCGATTGTATATGAGTAGAACTCGTCGAAGCAACGGTCGAGCATCCCCAGCCCATGGTCATCCTCCCTGCTGAGGGAAGCATCGGCGCCGCGCTCGAGTAATGCAATTGCGGACTTGAATTTTAATTGTTGGACCATGCATTGAAGGGCCGTTCCCTCGTCTCCGAGTACATCGAGCGGCACACCATGATCGACTAGTTTATGGATAATTTGACAGGCAGCACTGGGGTTCTGACAATTGACAACATAGTGTAGGGCGGTAAAATGATCGTCGTCTTGATGGCGAGGGTCGAAACCGTCCTGTTGAAGAAAGGCATCGATTGCAGGAAGCGAGGCGTGTTCAATAGCACAGCGGAGGCCCGGCACCCCCCATGCCGAGTAATATGCTCCTCGTTCGAGTAGAAGAGACAACATGGTCTCGCTGCCGTGGCATATTGCAAAGTGTAGAGGATACCATAGGTGGTCGGGACCGAGACCTACGACTTCGAACTCGTCCCTACAATCGTAGTCGCAGAATCTGTATGACGGTACGTCTAGATGTGCGCCATGGTCAAGAAGCCACCGAACAATGTCTTGGAAGCCGTTCCGTATCGCGATGTGCAAAGGCGCGGCATAAATCTGCGAAGTATCAATACCGAGGCGCGCGTCAGGCCGAAGTTGCGCCTCGGTCCTGGCGCCGGTGGTGTTGATGTCTGCTCCTTGCGCGAAGGCGAGTTTCAAAGTGTTCAACGAGCCATGTTTTGCAGCCCACCTCACACATGCTTGCGCAGGTTTGTCGTAGAGAATATTGTATCTGTAGAGAAGCGGGTTAAAAATGTCATAGAAGTCGTGGTTAATCCGAGTCAGGGAAGCAAGCTGTTGACGGTCGCAAAATGGCCCAAGGCTCGCGATGAGCTCGGTCGGCAGAGAAGCGAGGGGCATCTTGGGTGTTGATTGCGATCTTGTCTTGGGAATCACTAATACAAGTATGGCTATCGCCACGCTGAGGTTGAGACAGGTCAATGTGGTGATACTGTAGAAGTACTCTACTCCGCAACGAGATCGGAGAAACAGCTGAGTGATGGTCTCTCGGAACGTCAGCCTGCTGATCCCCACCTTCAAGTAACCAGGCAGTTACCTGCCGCCTACCTTAGCTATGTCATCCCTCTTTGACAAGCTTACAGCCACTACTTGCCCTCACGGAGATAGGTATAATTAAGTCATTGACGAGCTCACATTAGTAGTTGTTTGCATTCTCTCAAGAAAAACCACGAGCTCAAACAGCAACCGAAATGGTTGTCGCCATTCAGACTCTGCACGAGGGGAGAATGCTAGCTGCACGCTGAGGAAGCGGCGTGGAAGACGGAGAATTATCATTGTTACTCAGCTCACAGTATCGAAAGGATCTCTAGCAGAGTAATACCCAAGGCACAGGCGACTCCCAGTGAGATATTGTGCCGCTGCGCTTTGATTCTCGACGTCTCGCTTCAAACCATGCAACCACCGCTTTAGATACCCAAGAGAACAAGACCGAAGGAAATGGCAGCGGGAGTCGCCTGAATGTAAAGGATGCGCTTGTTGGCCGTTAGACTGCCGAAAACCCCAGCAACAACCACGCAACCAAGGAAAAAGAGCTGAAGCTGCATCGCAAACTCGGGGTTGGGATGCATGAGTCCCCAGAATAGTCCTGCTGAAAGGAACCCGTTGTAGAGGCCTTGATTGGCAGCAAGATTCTTGGTCTGCTCGGCGAATTCAGCCGTCAGCCTGAACGCCTTGCGTCCACGGGGACCGGTCCAGAGAAACATCTCGAGGACGAGGATGTAGATGTGTAGGAGGCCAACGAGGCCGGTGGCGGCGAGTCCAAGGATGCCCATGGTGAATGATGTGTTGGCAGTGAAGAGGTTGGCGATGCTTGGATAACCAGCAGTAAATTTGGTAGCGGTCTTTTGAGAGCGCGATAAAAGGTAAAGCGGTTGAGAGACCGGTGAAGAAATTGACGACCGAGACTTGAAGCTCACGATACATGCCAGGATAGGATTTGCGGATGAATAATGATGCGAAAGTAGCACGAGCTTCGCTTCACTACGCCCTTTTTTAAGACACGTAAACATGTGAAAGACAACTTCAAACACGGCATGTCCGAGCTTTGAATGATTCGTCCGAGACATGGCGGCCGCATGAGCCGGATTTGGCTATGCCTGAACTCTTGGCAGCAGAGCACTCTGTTAATTACGGATACTGCTCCAAAAAGAATTGCAAGTCAAGAAGCATGCTCGTTGAGTAGCAAGATGGCGCGATTAGCCAGCAAGCTTAATATAAATACAGAGAAATCTCCGTTCTACTCTAGTAGGCAAAGCGGAAGTCGAATCGCTTGTTACCATCCCGTTCTCTGCTCTTGTTGTCAGTCTGATACTCGACCTTCTGTTCCGGAGTCATTTGATCCCACTCGGCCTCCTTTTTCTTATTCAAGTGAATGATGTACTGGCGCTGAACGAGAAAGACCACGACAGAAAGTGACAGGATAGAGATGCACACTTTGTTGCCGCTCTTGTAGTAGGGGGCATCCCATTTACGATAAATCTGGCTTCCTATCACACTTCCACTGTTTATATATATATCAGTGTTTGATTCAATGGCGAACAATTCAGAAAGAGTCAGGGGACTTACATCTGGACGATAACGTTGTACGTGGCTGCAGCGATCGCTCGTTTCTTCACATCAAAGGAATTCTCGGAAATCCAGGAGCTGACCAGAGGATGGAAGTAGGGGTAGCCCGAGATCAGGGTAACAATGGAGAATCGCCCCCATTCGTGGCCTCCATCGGGGATTGTAAGCAGGGCTGTGAAAAGCGGGAGCGACCAGATCTCTCCAATAAGACAGTGAAACGACCGCTCATTGAAATACTCGGAGCTATACGCCAGCCCCAGCATGGTGAATATCTGAAGGGCGGCCGCGGGTGCAGTAAGCAGGTTGCTCGCCAGAGTGCTAAACTTGCCGACTCGCTTCAGCGTAAGCGTCAGGTAAGCCTGGACGGGAGTTGCAGGAATGTAGGCAACGAGGCCAACAAAGTACAGTCCCCAAAGAGAGGGATCACTCCATGCAGCTTTGACGTCGGCGAATGTGGCGGGTTCCTTGAGCGCGGTGAGGCCTTTTGCGGGATCATCGCGAAGAATGCGGTTGACCATGATGACCTCCTCCCTTTCAGTATACCAAGAATTTCGCCAAATAAGAGACTTGGTGCCGGTCGGAGAGGCTGGTAGATAGGCCATCGAGGCGAAACCGATGACAACAGTGAGGAGGCCCTCCAGAAGGAGGAGCCAGAACCATCCGGGACGGCCATGAACACCTCGCATTTCCAATAAACCGGCAGCTAGCAGAGCAGAAATGACTCCTGGTGGAGTATGTGAGAATTGTTCTGTGGTTATAGGAAAAGAGAGCAATGCTTACTTGCAATGTTCAGAGTGGACCAGAACGCGGCGAGGCGGATGGACAGTTCTTTCGAGGTGTAGAAGTAGGTCGCCATAAGAATGGTACCCGGGATGAAACCACCTTCGAACGTGCCAATGAGTGCTCGAGTGACGTAAAAGCCGGCTTTTCCAGTCATGAAAGCCTGGAAGGTCGCTGCAGTGATGTTTGTGGTCAGAATAACCTTTGGATGCGAGTGTGGTTGTGTTGAAGCACTTACAAGTTAGACCCCAACAGACCATCAACTACAATAGCTGGTCAGTCTCATCCCGATGATGGCTATCAAAACTTCAAAACTTCAAACACATACAGTTGGTAGAACACGCTTAAAACCATATCTTTTCGTGAAGAATTGCACTGGAAACTCTGCAGTAAGGAAGCAAAGAAGCTGGATGGTCGTTCCCTGCACCACTGTTAGTAACATGCCCCAACGGCATAGCTTCCTCGCAAGTGATTGTCTCTTTCACGTACGTTATTGTAGTCATCCGTCGTCAAGCCGAGGTCTGTCAAGAGGTCATCTGCCAAAGCATTGCTCAGGTTGCCGCGATCAAGTTGAAGGCCGAAGAACTGCGCTGCGTGTAAGCGTGGCTGAACTTTCCGGGAACATGAAATGAATGGTTTTTTTTATACCATTAGGCATAGCCAGGAGAGGAGGCGCAAATCCGTCTTTCGCACTACTTTCTTCTCCTCCTCTGGCGTCCATGTAGCCGACGGGTCCCATCTGTGACCACCTTCGTAAGTGTCATGCGGCGGCAGAGCACCGTGAAGCTCCTGTCGACCAACGCCGACCTGCCTCTTGTCGATATCCACCGACGCCCGCTCCGCTACTACTGCAGAGCTTTGTTCAATGTCTGCATTGCCCATCTTGAACGCGGATGTGTGTAACCGGCGGGTTGTCGATGTGCTGACAGATCAGTCGGTTAAGGATCGAAGTGCTCGTCGCTGATGACCAAGAAGAGCTTGGGGGCTCATGTCAAGATATATACTCTTTGGCCATGGACTTGGAGTCTACCGAAAGAAGCTCCGCGGCGACTTAGCGGCATCCCGGTGAACAGGTGTGGCACAACCGCGCACGCCATACTCCGTAGATGGACATGAAACCTAATTCGGTAACCGTCCATGACTTGGCCGAGGTGTAGTCTAGGGTCCTGGTTGAGCTGCCATGTACTCTACGGAAGCGTACGGGTTAGTTTAGCCGGCGATTCAAGGCGTTGCCTGCAATGACAGTCCAACAAGGAACTGTCAATCAGCTAAAATTAAGACCCTCGCATTGGCTTAGCTGCAGCTGAGCAGCCCCGTTTAGCGGCAATTCACCTCCTGATTTGGGAGTGCGGAGATGGTGTCTTCTCTCCGAGATTTTCTCCGCGTGCCCAAGCTCCTCGCATACCATATTTAGTCCCGATGTCGTCTTTGCTGCGAGCTATGATTCGACGCAGCCGTTTGCATTTAACGGTCTGTCATGTCCTCCGGGGATAACCTGATCTTATTGTGTCGGCCCTTGTATTTACTACCAAGTAGTCTACCCATCTTACGGAATATCCCTCCAACTTCGATAGAGCCTCAGCAATACCCTTCAATTACACGACTTCCTACTTCATTTCCGCACGCTTCCCTTGTCAATTAAATCGTTGGTTTGAACTTGCCGCTTTACTCCATCATGCCATCCGCTGCACACTCACAAGGAGAAGCCAACCTAGGCGTCAGCATCCTGGGTGGCCATCCAGAGAGCAGGCCTCGGATCTCGCAACCCTTGACTTACACGGGCAGCCTTGATCATGTTCAGCAATTTGACGTCACCCCTGTCATTGGTCGCGAATACAACGGACTTCAGATTCGTGATCTATTGCAATGGGATGAGCGACTCATCCGTGACCTTGCTGTCACTATTTCTCAACGCGGAGTTGTCTTCCTTAAGAATCAAGACGTCACTCCAGAGGAGATGAAGGATTTCATGCTCCGACTCACGGAAGTGGCCGGCTGCCCTGCCAGCTCTGGGTTGCATGTGCATCCTTTGACTGAGGAGGGTAGCGAACTTGGTGATCAAATCAGTGTAATTTCGAGCGAGAAGCAGAAAAAAGGAGGTGGTTTGACGCATCAGTTGAGTGATGTTAGTCGATTTGCCAGTGCTGGCTGGCATAGCGATATGTACGTGCTAAGCATAGCTGAAAGGATGACAAGTTCTAAGCATGGAAGGATACTGACTTGGACAAAGCACCTTTGAGAAAGTCCCTTCAGACTATGCGATGCTTAAGATTCACACACTACCGGCAACTGGAGGTGATACGGTATGTTGCTCTTCTGCTACGTACACCCATTGTACATGAAACCAGCCAGCTTGCTAACTATTTCCCCTCCTTAGCTCTGGGCCTCGGGTTATGAGATCTACGACAGACTCTCGGCGCCAATGAAGAGGTTCCTCGAGGGACTCACAGCAACACACGACGCATCCTTCTTCCACGACGAGGCAGCTCGCCTCGGCAACCCAATCCGCAAGGGAATCCGTGGATCTCCTCTGAACCAGGGTGACAATCTTTCAGCCGTGCACCCGCTCATTAGAACGAACCCCGTTACGGGTTGGAAGTCAGTGTACGCCAACAAGGGCTTCACAAAGCGTATCAACGGGCTGTCGAGGGATGAGAGCGATACGCTGCTTGCCTACCTTTTCAACCTGGTAACACAGAACCATGATGCTCAAGTGAGACATCGTTGGAGCAAGAATGATTGTGCAATCTGGGATAATAGATCGACGCTGCATTGCGCGACATACGACTATGAGGCGGCTCGGGCTGGTGACCGAGTGTGCAGTTTGGGCGAAGCGCCCTATCTTGATGTTGATAGCAAAGGACGCAAGGAGGCATTGGGAATTTGAAGCACGGTCACTAAAGCAAAACGATACGAGAAATGGCATTTTACTTATCAACTTGATATAAAAAGCCCATATGGTATTAGATGGGATAGTAAGCTCAAAGTCGATGTTTATGAATCTGCCTAGATATCATCATCTTCATCATTGGCCTTCTCGACGAGCAAGTATCTGTTCTTGCCAGTCTTCTCATCATGCTCATGCTCAACAGCAAGCTTCTGCAAATGGCCGAGGATGTTCTCAATAGTGGTATCCTTCTTGCTGCGGTTTTTTCTGCCGAGATTGTCCAGCCAAGAAATCTTGTTGAGCAGAAAGTACGCAATGGCAATAATGACAGTGACACCGAAGGAGTAGAGCCAAATGATGACAACAGTGACGATGTCGGTCCATCCATTGCTACTCTGCTCAAAGTGGCCCGCGGGAGTAGTGTGTTGGCCTGTACCGGACAGCCAGCCAAATAGACAAAATATGGTGGCAATGACATCCACGCCAAAGATGGCCCCGACGAGCTGCCAAGACGGCCATCTGTTGCTGCCTCGAGTGACAAAGATGAGCCAGTTCTCGGTGAGGGCAACTTGTAGGAATAAGACTTCCTGGACGGAGCCAAAGTTCTGGACGATACCGCCGTTTGGGAGGAACATTGTTCCACGAGCGACCCAAGTTCCGATGGCAAGGAGAATGCCCAAGATGACGCTCACAACCCATATTTTGGGGAGCTGCCACTCGACCGGGCGCGGCTCCCAGTGGGCGTTGTCGTAAGCCACTGCGACCGTGGCCAGGTCGGCAAACAAGGCGAGGAAGACGATCAACTCGACCCGGATGGTCTCGTTGATGATGATCATGGACAGGGTGAGGTAGATCTCGAGGTGTAGGCACAGAGCGATACGGTACTGGATATAAGCCTTCATCCTCTGAAAGATTTGCCGCGAGGTCTTGATCGCCAACACAATTGTGCTTAATCCTGGCGCAAGAAAGACGATGTCGGCCGCGGCCTGGGCGGCTTCAGAGGCACCTTCGACCGCGATGCCACAATCGGCCTTCTTCAAGGACGGGGCATCATTCACACCGTCGCCAGTCATGGCGGTGAGATGGCCTCGCTGTTGCAGCATTTCGACAACGGTGTATTTGTGTTCGGGATAAACCTCTGCGAATCCATCCGCGCGCTCGACGAAATCGTGCTGCACGCTTCCAGAGAGGCCGCCATGAATAAGTCTTTCTGAGTTGTAGACTTTCGTCCCTAGCGATAACATCTTGCATGTTTCTTTGGCGATTGCAATGGCATCTCCTGTCAACATCTTGACTGGAACGCCCAGGTGCCCGGCCTCGATGATTGTCTGCGCCGTGTCCTCACGAGGAGGGTCGAACATGGAAAGCAACCCTAGGAGAACCCAGTCGCCATCGTTTTGTTTGTACGCAACACCTAGGGAGCGGAAGCCACGGCGTGCAAACTCTTGGGCTTTCTCCCTGTATACACTGCCGACTTCTGGGGAGCAATTTGCCAGCCTGAGTATGGCCCTCGGCGCCCCCTTTGCACAGGTGTAGCGGTCGTTACCCAGGCGGCACACGGTGGTGATTCGCTTGGAAACTGGGTCGAATGGAATGAAAGACTCGGTTTTCCAACCCTTTTGTAGGATCTCGCGGGCTTCGGGGAATTTCTTCAGTGTGAGGATGGTGACCTTATCAATGGGATCCAGTGTCTTGAGGTTGTGTGAGGATGCCAGGACTGCTACTGCCATCATCCAATTGACGTCCTGGCCTTCAGAAACAAATGGATCGCGGATGCTGAGCTTATTAGCAGTCAAGGTTCCTGTCTTGTCAGAACAGAGAATATCGACGCCCTATTGTATCCTCTCGTCAGATGGTGTACCTCGCACGCCAAGGGCATTGAAACTCACAGCAAGCGACTCGATAGCCGTCAACTTTTGCACAATTGCCTTTTGCTTAGCGAGGTAGGCTGCACCGACAGCAAGAGTGGTGGTGGTAACAACCGGTAGACCGACGGGCACACCAATGATGAGAAGAACCAGGGCGTAGTGAAGCAGATTCTGTGACCCTGGATCTGCAATCTCGATGTGATGGAAGAAGCCACCAGTCCAGGCAACCAGAATCCAAAACATGACCAAGACTAGCAAAGAAGTGCCGATGTTGTTCATGACGGCTTTGAAATGGCCCTGGTCCTTTGCGCCTTGGACGAGATTCGCCGTACGGCCGACAAAGGATTCTCTGGCTGTTGTCGTGACAATCCCGTATGCCTTGCCGCGTTTGCAACCCGTTGTATAGTAGATCATATCACCCAAGTACTTTTCGACAGCCAATGACTCGCCAGTAATGGCAGACTGGTCTATGGCGACAAGAGGGCGATTGCGGTAGTCTACCGTAGTCTGTTCATAACCAGGATGACCGTTCTGCTCTTTGGCTTCTTGCTCTTGTTCTTGGTCCTGATCTTGCTCTTGGTCTTGATCCTGGTCCTGACCGCCTGAAACACTGCGATCGAGCTTGTCTTCAGCCCTCAGGCGTTTGTATACCTCAAAGTCTTCTGGCCGGGTGTAGTCGCAAACAAGACGGGCATCAGCGGCCACCGTGCCGCCTTCTTGGACAATAAGCTAACACGGCATCGTCAATACCAGCTGGTTCTCTCCAGTTGGAAAGGCGGAGAGTCTTACAATGTCTCCGGGAACCAGCTCGCGAGCCGGGATTTCCTGCTCATTGCTGTCTCTCACAACCGTACATCGCATAGCAATGTCGCCTTTCAGGCTTGCAACAACGTCGGCAGCCTGCTTTTCCTGGTAGAATCCGACGAAGGCGTTGAGAAAGAGAATGCCCAGAATAACACCAAAGTCGACCCAGTCGCCCAAACCAACAGCGAGCAGCGCTGCAATCTCCATGACTATTTGGCTTCTTGTTAGTACTTTGGCCTGGCTCGAGAGCGAGAACATAACTCACCGTACAAGATCGGGCCCGTAAAAAAGAGCAGGAACTTGACGAACAGATTCTCCTTTTCTGCTGTCAGCTCATTCCACCCAGACATCTTTCTCCGTCCCTCTATATCTGAGGTTGCAATTCCAGTGTGAATGTCGGTTTCGAGCCATGATTCTGGTATCCCCTGCTTTACAGCTGCAGCTTCCTGCGTGTCTACCTTGCCGAACTGCCACCATCGCTTCTTTTTACGCTTGCCGTTATCATCCCCATCTGCTACGCTCCGACGGCGCTCGTCGCGGTAAGTGCTAATGTAGCGGTCCAGAGCAGGATATTCCCCCAGATTATCAAAATCTTGAGGAGCGGCACTGCCGACCCGGGCTCGCGATGCTCGCCTGCCGGCATTGGCTTCAACATCGCCATCTTTGCCGTTCTTTCGACGTTGAAACAGCTTGGACATGATTGATCATGGGCTGCCGTAGCGGAAGTTGCAATGAGTTGTATGTCTGCCCCCGTGAACAGACTGCAGACACCGTCTGCCTCTACTTGTGGACGCCATTACCTCTATTTATTATATATCACTAATCCTGGTAGCTCCGAGCTCAGCCCAGCGGCATATGGAATTGTACAGTAACCACCCACACCGGTCCTGTTGCCCCTCCTTGGTCGATGGTTGAATCACCTTTCTGACATGCGCCCGTTTTCATCACGGCCGGATTATCCGAAAGTTTCAATGGTTCCTCCAGCCGAGAGGTTCAGCAACTGAATTACCACTCAATATCTCGCATTAGCCTCTCTGCGTCGTAGGCAGATTAATATATTGGAGCCATACTGCAAGATACGGGAATATGCTGTCGCTTGCTACTAACTCTGCTAACGTAGGTACAGCTACTGTACTGAATTAAAAAAGGCATCTCGCGACCGAAAACCCCTCACACCCCAATGTCCCAGGTTGGTGGTGGAGCGGCCAATTCGTCAGGCTGACATCCATCAGAACCGAAGGCTACCTTCTGACGGAAGTGGCATCGAAGCATCGTCATCATTGTGCCTTCTTTGGCTTGACATGACCGAGTCTTGGAGCCTCATCATCACGTCACAGGTTTGTTTGCGACACCCAGACTAGACTAGACCTTATGGCTTCGTTTGGGGACTTGAGGTGCAGCTCAATTGACAGTTGCACAGACAACTTCCTTCTAGAAAGCCAGGCGCACTCGCTATTAATAGGCTGGCAGTTTTTCTACGTCAGAAGCGTGCCTCTAATAGGCCATGAGTCCATCAGAATAGCCTATGCAGCGAGGGGCTGAACTAGGCGAACCTGTCGCTGATAGACCTCCGTTTAATGAGAGTCTCACTGAAGAACAATGGCCAGGATCCTGTCGAACTTGGAAGCTTTCTACAGTAGCCCCTCCTTGTGTTCTCGTAGTCTGTATTATATATGGCTTTGTACAAAACTTAGCGTATATGACTGCCTGCAGTAGCTTCGACAACAAGAACACCATAGTAAAGGTTATGATTTTGGCAGCAGTGGGGACCTCAACTACCTAGGTATGGAGTGAACTGCGTGGCCAGGGCCTGCTGACCCACTGAATCTTCAGTGGAGGTCGAGCGACCTAAAACGGAACCCATAATCTGGGGTAACCGGGGTTGCTGAAGACGAGATCACCACCTGCAATCACGTCATCCTCGAGGACGCAAGAGGTGATACCGACAGCTTGGGAACATGTTTGGAAGGACTTCTCCCTATTTGCCACCTTTTTGCTCCAGTACAGTACCAGTCAGCGCCCATTCAGCAGCCAATCTTCAGTGGTGTTCAACTTGGATTGACGACCTAAGTTAACCTCGGGAGCCATGCCCCCACCTTTGAATCACCCTCCGAGCCTGGCTCCGAATAAGCCTCCGAAATCATGTCCGAATGCCTCAGCATCACGTCAGAAGCTGGCAAGGCGCGCTTGCGACTCTTGCAAGGTGCGCAAGATCCGATGCTCAGAGATACCCCCCTGTACCGGGTGTGAAGCCTCGGGGATAGAATGCACCTTCAACCGCCTGCAAGGGACCCGAGGCCCTCGAGGACTGCGGTCAAGAACCATTGACAAGATTGAGCGTAGGCGGAGAGGCGAGGGCCCAAAAACTGCTGCCAAAGATACCGACGTACACAATGACAAGGCAAAACCACCTTCACCAGTTGATGAGGTATCCTGCTTGGTTGGCATGCTCGACATTTACTCAGAGAGACTCTTCCCTATTTGGCCCATCGTTGATGCCACCGACCTGAGGGACAAGATACGGGACAGCCCTGGTAGAGACAATGCAGCTCAACCTCTTGCAAATGCCGTGGCCTTGGCCGCTATCGCTCAGCTAAAACTGGAATTTGCGTGGCAACCTAACGTGGAGGAAGCAGAGGCGAGCGGGCTAGATGAGACCATTGGCCTCCTCGACAGCTTACGCATCTCTTTCTTCCTCCACATCTATCATGAAAATGCTTCCCCCGGGGGCACCAAGTCACTCGTGTACCTTCGTGAAGCCATCACCCAAGCTCAGATTCTTCGGCTCGACCGCGAGTCGACATATGCTTCATTCTCCGAGGAAGATCAGCATGTTTCGCGACGGGTTCTCTGGCTGTTGTTCGTCACAGAAAGGTATGTTGGAGAATCAACACATGTTGGCTTATTATCCATTGACATCTATTGTCTAGAGGTGTTGCCCTCCTTCACAAGCTGCCCATAGTTCTCAAGCCAAACATATTGTTCCCCTGGTTTGGTGGAGCTGACGACCAGGCCGAGGTCCTTCCAGCGTTTCTGAAGTTGGTCCATCTGTTCTGGGTGTTTGACCAGTCTGGAATTTTTGAGATCCTACGAAACGCGGACACAGATTCGGATATTCCCAACATGGCATCTGTCGCTCAAAGCTGCCTCGAGCTCCTCCAGCAGAAACTCCATGACTCAGTCGACAGCGATGACTGGGGCCCCATCAACGAAGTTCAGCGTGCCGATATGTTTGTTACTCGACAATGGATGCGCGCCGTTCTCTGGAGGGCGGCTTTGCGTTTTGGAATCGTCATTCCGGCCATGAACCCGATTAGCATTGCGAAAGATTTCTTGGGCTTGGTTTCTGAGCTCCCAAGAGCCGCTCTTGAGTCACATGGACCAACCTTGGTAAGTTTTTGACTGGACATGATACTACGCGGACTTAACACGAGGACCAGGAGTTCAAAACCTTCGAGATTGCTACGGCTGTAATTGACGGCATGGCAAGCAATCACTCGACAATCGCAACTGATCAGCCCGGGCCAATCCTACGCCAACTACGAGACATATTATCCTCCTGCCGAGGAGGCAACCGGACTCTATTATCACTTCTTACGATGAAGATGGACGCGATATCCGGTTCTGGGCTCCTGATTGACCCGACAAACGACGATGCCGTTGTTTTCCACACGAACCCACAGTCGGCTTTTCAGACAGCTGACCTTTTGGCGGCGCAAACGAATCTTACTATGCCTACATACCAATTCATGGAAGAACAGGCATCTCAGATTTGCTGGCCACCGCTGGACTTGGGATATCTCGTTCGGTCGCCGTCTCCGCTCACTCGCATGCTGCTGGAATCCATGTCCAGAGATGTTGTAGACGAGAGCCAGACCTTGACAAGCTAACGCGGGCCACACTTGTTAGTGTCTAGCCCAGCATGATTATCTCCAAACATGCTCCACGGATATTGGATGATACAATTTGGAGACGATCTTGCGCCATCACACCCTGGTCCACCTCCTTCGGCCACTTGCTAGCCCCATCCCCGCACTCCGAGTCAACCTCCGAGAATTTCTCCGCCAGGACGACCCCAACGGACCGGGTGGATGTTATGATACCCAGGTCTCAAAGAAAACTCGGAAAAGACAGAGTATCCATTTGACTCACCATCCCACTACCCTCAAAATCTTTCACAATGGCATGGTCTGAGCCTCGAGATACTGGCATGATCTACCGCCGTCTTGGCCGGTCTGGACTTCATGTTTCTGCCATCAGTCTCGGCAGCTGGATGACCTATGGAGGTTATGCCCAAGATGAAGAGTCATTCGCTTGCATGAAGAAGGCTTACGATCTCGGCATCAACTTTTTTGATACGGCCGAGAACTATACAGCAGGTGAAGCCGAGATTGTTATGGGCAAAGCCATCAAGCATTTTGGATGGAAGCGAAGTGATCTTGTCCTCAGCACAAGTACGCGGCTACATGAAATTGAGGAGAAAGTCAGTCCCATGCTGACATCTACCAAGAAATCAACTACGGCGCGGTCAACGGAGAAATTCTGGTTAACAACCATGGCTTGTCAAGAAAACACATCATCGAAGGCCTGGAAGCCTCGCTAGCCCGTCTTCAACTGAAATATGTTGACATTGTCTATGCGCATCGGCCAGACAGACTGACTCCCATGGAGGAGACCGTGAGAGCTTTCAATTTCGTCATCGACCAGGGAATGGCTCTCTACTGGGGAACCTCTGAGTGGTCTGCTGATGAGATCGCCGAAGCTGTAAGATGTCTTAGTTTCCTGACCTGTAAGAACGAGGCTAACCAAGGATCATAGGTCGGAATCGCCCGCGACTTGCGAATGATTGCTCCAATTGTCGAACAGCCCCAGTACAACATGCTGGTTCGCGACAAGGTTGAGGGCCAGTTCCAGCGTCTGTACGAGCGCGTTGGCTTGGGGCTCACCACATTCAGCCCGATCAAGATGGGCCTGCTTTCCGGCAAGTACAACGACGTGGTCGACGGTCAGCTGCCCAAAGACTCGCGATTCGGAGCCAGCAAAGACGGCTTTGCCGACTTCATGCGCGGCCGCATCGGAAGCGATGACTGGAAGGAGGAGATCGAGAAGGTGCGGCAGTTGAAGCCCATTGCGGACAAGTTGGGTGTTAATCAAAGCCAACTTGCCGTTGCATGGTGCTTAAAGAACCCCAACGTGAGCAGCGTCATTACGGGAGCCAGTCGGCCAGAGCAGCTGGAGGAGACTGTGGGCGCGCTCAAGATCCTCGACAAGCTGACGCCTGAAATTCTTGATGAGATTGATGCAGTCACAAAGAACAAAGTCACGCTTGATCCTGCTAGACAGGGCTAGATAAATCTTCATAATGAAATTTGTGCCAGAGCAAGAGTTAACTTGGAATCACATTGGGCGGCTAACCATGCCATGATATGATAGTAGGGGAACCAGGATGACTTTCAATGCCTGCAACTTCTGAAGTTCACAGTATAAGTCGAGCTTAAGCATTTTTCTTTTAGGTGGAGTGAGATAAAAGGTGCAACAGTGGCTACTCGTATTTTGAAAGGGCGAACCTATTAAAGTACATAGAAGTACGTTGTTGGCATTTTGAATTCGCGGGCGTGGACAGGTTAGTATGTGCTATTTTCTGGCGTATGGGTTAACCTTATGGATGAAATACGCCTGGATTTGGTTCTCCTAGACCCTTATGGTGGGCAGCATAAGCATGCGGTGTGTGTACAAAGTTAAAGGAGAAGTAGAAGACAGTAACTACAGTACTACGAGGGGGGGTTTAGTCAGTGATGTATTATCAAGATATTCATGCATTGAATACTGGTCAATATATCTCATGCTACCTAGTAGTAGATCGTGAATGTAAGCTCTTCCCGCCCCTAAAGTATATGCATAGCAGTTGTTCGTGAGACTAGTAATCTAATATCATTGTCATGTCTTGTTATATAAATAATATTCATATATTATATTATGCAACGTCACAGCTAACAGGAGATGCTCACGAACCGTTGAGGTACTATACCCAGGGTGGTATGTCACAGTAAAACTTGCTAACAGTATTTAACACACAATCAAATGGCTCCTTATTAGGCCATTTGGGCATAGAAGAATGTGGAGGTATCGGTGACAACCCTCAAACTCGCCACTGCCAGTTATTAACAGCAGGCTTGCAATCAGACGTCTTACCTATGAAATCGCCCTAAATTCCTTCGTTCACTGTCTGTAGGTTGAAGGCAGAGGCAGACACCCGGTGTGGCTTGGGTTGGTGCATCGGCTTTCTTCGGAGTTGCGATATCATGAATCATCAGTCGAAGTCGGCCATTCGAAAGATCCGAAGTGTGAGGTTAAAGGCTAAAATACGGGCCATGGGATACTCGCGGTTTTGATTCAAGTGTCGGATTTACAATCAAGCCGTATCTCCGGCCTGATTTGCACCTGTTCCGCCGCCTCTTCCTCAACCCTCTTTCGTATTCAGCGAGCTCTGATTGGCTTATTGTGCGGCAAGTGAGCAAGCCGGATCACATCTAATCACGTCGACCCGTCGATTACCCAATCTGGCAACTCCTATCCCGCTCTAAACTCCGAAATACTATTGTTGAGAAACAGTATTCTGGAGAACATTAAAGGCGATTAGACAATCTCCGAGACAGTAGCGGGGATCTATGAGAAGCCTGTTGCACATAAAGATGACTTGGGTTTTTGTAATTCAGAAGCAGACATCAACACCAGCTCAGAATTCAATACAAAACTCGGTCATATTGTCTCTTAATCCTTGATAAACCATTCATCATACTTTCTCATTTGTACCCAAACTTGCATCTTGTCAGCATAATGGCTCAGAAGTACGCAAAGGACCAGCCCGAGGGCTTTACCAACCAAATCGAGAGAGTAGCTATCATTGGAGTAAGTACTCTACTCGCCAGGATAATGATCTGCCACTGACAACCTGCAGGCCAGTGGCTCTGTTGGCCAATACTTGGCCAAGGCACTCCTTGAGACTGGAAAGCACACAGTTACTGCCATAACCCGGTCAGGAAGCTCTAGCAAGATGCCTTCTGGTGCCAAGGTTGTTGCGGTCGACTATGATGACGAGGACTCCGTTGTTGCTGCCCTCAAAGACCAGCAGTTCCTCGCCATCTCCATGTCTGTGCTTGCCCCTCCGGGTACCCAGGAAAAGATCATCAAAGCCGCCGCAAAGGCTGGTGTACCCTGGATAATGCCCAACTGCTTCGGTACCGACTTCACCAATGCGTCTCTCGCCGAGGAGAACTTGACTGGTCCATCAGTCTTTCCTGGCATCAAGGCTATTGAAGAAGCTGGCGCGTCATCTTGGATCGCCATGGTCTGCTCTTACTGGTATGAGTTCTCCATCGCATCAGGCCCACAGTGGTACGGTTTCGACTTCAGCAATGGCCAGAAGAAGGTCACTTTTTACGATGATGGCAAGACGCAAATCAACACTTCGACCTGGCTTCAGTGCGGCCGAGCTATTGCTTCGTTATTGAGCCTGAAGGAGTTGCCGGAGGATGAGAATGACAAGTCGACAACTATCTCGCAGTGGCGAAACAAACCCTTGTGGATTTCCAGCTTCCTGCTTTCCCAGAGACAAATGCTTGACAGTATCCAGCGTGTGACAGGCACCACCGACAAGGACTGGAAAATTCAGTATGAGGGCTCAAACGACCGCTGGAAGCGGGGAATGGAACTGTTGAAGAACGGCGATCGTAGTGGTTGGGCTATGGCGATGTACTCTAGAACCTTCTACCCTAACGGCGATGGCAACATCGAGGCCAAGTACGGTCTTGCGAATGACATCCTTGGACTTCCGAAGGAGGATTTAGATGAGGCTTCAAAGAGAGCCATGGGCATGATCGAAGGAAGCTACAACTACTACACGAACAGGAGCATCTAAGACTTGTTGGGGCTGGGGCTGTGACTGGGGCAGAGTGAAACCACAAGTATCTATCGTTGGGGGGTGGGGAAACCTTTGGTGGGACTGGCTTGGCAACACAGTTGTGAATGAAAGGCTTCACCCCATCGAACAAGAGCGTGTACTTCAATGATACTGATGATTCCGCCCGGGCTCGAATCGGGGACCTTCTCGGTGTTAACGAGATGCCATGAACAGCTCGACCACGGAACCGAAGCCGCTTTGTTCGATAGAGACAGCGAGTACGTATGCGGCTCATGTCTGTTGGAATCTGAGACGAAACTATGAAAAAAAGAAGGGGATGAAAACGTTGGGTTGTAGGCGAGTTGGTGATGATAGCAGCCGAGAAGCGCAAAAAAGTGGTTCCGCCCGGGATTGAACCGGGGACCTTCTCGGTGTTAACGAGATGCCATAACCAACTAGACCACGGAACCTGAACTGTTGAGATGATAATCTCTTGGGGCTTGGTGTGCAGCTACTTAATGGTGTCTATACAGCCAATCCGTAAACTGTATGACAAGATAATAATTGGTGCGAACCTCCAAGCATCAATGAGAGGAAGAGCTACTGTACTTTTCCCCCACGCATCTAGTACCATAGGTCTACTGAAAGTTTGGTGGGCAAGGTCTTGTATCTATTGGCAGCCTTAAGCCAGGGCAACTAGAGAGCATCAATGTAGTAAGCATGTAGCATGCTTCCAGTACCCTGTCGCTGGGGATCACTAGGCTAAGAAGTAGTTCGGAGAGCAAACAACTCATTCGGTTGAGATCTTGCCTACTTTCCTTACATTACTCCGAGTCTATTTAATCAGATTCCCAATATGGCACGGTAAGCACGGCGACGCCGCAGAGCGGACTTCGTTGCCGGTCGATGCCTGTTCTCGCGCATTAAATACTCTAACCCACTAGCACACATATTCCCGTGCTGATGCCGCTTCAGCCGGGAGCAGCTGGATGAGTCGGGTCATTTGACACCAGCAGTCGGTTAAGTCGGATCGATGGGCGGGGCGTCAGAGCAATAGCGCCAAGAGCGTCATCTTCTACGTAGTATGAGGGCGTTGGAGCGTCAAATACGCCCCCCAGGTTTACCAACGTAACATGCAAAAGCTTGTTACGCAACCACTAAGATTACTTACTGGACTGCCATCGACTAAAGCTGCCTATTAGTCTAGTCCGACAAAGGGAGCGATCCTCTGTTGACGGCTCTGGTCATGTCTGAATGTCAATAAATATCTTGCCTCCCATGTTAGAAACCCCTTTTGACCTTAGTATCTTGTTTCGGCCCTCCGCTGATACTCTTCAAGTCAAGATGGAGAGTCATCAAACCCCACGGGGCAAAACCGTCCAATTTGACGACTCAACCACCCTGGAGCAGCTTGGCCACAAGCAAGAGCTGCAGCGAAACTTTTCCAAGCTCTCCCTGCTGGGCCTGGCCTTTGCCATCCTCAACACCTGGACTGCCCTGTCGGCCTCTATCAGCATTGCCCTCCCATCTGGCGGGCCTAGCGCTGTCATCTGGGGTTTGATTGTTGCCGGTATCTGCAACCTTTGTCTAGCAGCTCCCCTGGCCGAGTTTCTGTCGGCTTATCCCACGGCCGGTGGCCAGTATCACTGGGCTGCCATTATCAGCTGGCCACGGTGGTCAAGGGGTATTAGCTATGTGACGGGCTGGATCAACTGCAGTGGATATGTCGTTCTAACCGCTACTGCGCCTCTCCTTGGTAGCACTTTCGTTATGGATACCATTTCGTTCATGCACCCGGCCTACAAACCTAAGTCGTGGCATCAGTTCCTCATCTACCTCGCCTTCACCTTGATCGCACTCGCTATCAACGCATTCGCTACTCGGTTGCTTCCTCTATTCAACCAAGCTGCCTTTATTTGGAGTATTTCTGGTTTCGTCATCATCAGCATCACGGTCCTAGCTTGTGCCGCTCCCAACTTTCAGAGCGGCGCTTTCGTCTACGGCAAATTCATCAATGAAGTTGGCTGGCCAGACGGTCTGTCCTGGCTCCTTGGACTCCTTCAGGGTGCCTTTGCCCTGACTGGATTTGATGCTGCAGCTCACATGATCGGTACGCTGCCCTTGATATTATTTCAAATCCATGATATCTGTCTATGCTGACATGACATTCAGAGGAGATCCCAAACGCCCGAAAGGAGGGACCTAGAATTATGATCTGGTGCATTCTCATCGGCATGTTTTCTGGTTTCATCTTTCTTTCTTGCCTCATGTTCGTTCTCAAGGACGTCCAGACTGTCATCGAGTCTCCCGCGGGCGCTCTCTTGCAGGTGTACTTCGATGCCACCAACAGCAAGGCAGGAAGTGTTTGTCTCATTGTCTTCTCCATAGTCTGCATGGTCTTCACGGCCACTGCGATTATGACCACCAGCGCTCGAATGACTTACGCCTTTGCCCGCGACCGCGGATTGCCCTTCAGCAGTGTCTGGGCCATCGTACATCCCACACTCGACGTGCCGCTGAACGCCCTTCTTTGGACCGCCGCCTGGGTTATCGTTTTCGGTTTGATTCTTTTGGGCAGCTCTAGCGCCTTTAACGCTATCACGGCCGCTTCCGTTGTAGCGCTTGGTTTGTTTCCCCATCTCATAGAAATTGCTGCAACTGACCAACGTCGCAAAGGTATCACCTATGCCATTCCTCCCTTTATCCACCTCTGCCGTGGCGGCAACATGCTACCTGAAGACAGGCCATTCAAACTCAGCACACCGGTTAGATGGATATGCAGCTTGGTTGGCATCTCGTGGGCCATTCTGACGACCGTCCTCTTCGTTTTCCCCCCTGAGCTACCCGTCACCGCTACAAACATGAACTACTGCATTGCAGCTTTCGGAGTCATCATACTCATCGCTGTTGTGACTTGGATCTTTGATGGGAGGAAGCACTACAAGGGACCTCATGTTCACATCAACCATGACGGTGCAACTCTGGAGGGAGCATCCGTGGCCGAGACCACTTGTACTTCGAATCCGGAAGAAGATATGAAGGCCCGTCGATCCAGAGAGTAACATGTATGATTGGACGTTATATATTTTGCTTGGCGAGCCTCATGTAGATTCTTCTTAGTTTGTAGATTAATTTAATCAGACGCTCTCTTGTATATACAAGAAGAGAGCATTGTTACACACACTTCTCCGAAGATTTGCTGCGATAAGAACTGCGAATAATGGATATGATATTATTTTAAATACTGTAGGTGGTTTACTCTCGTAGATCTATACTGTTGCAAGTTTGCGTAGGGCGTCGACGAGCGAGAGGCTGAACAGCAAGTCAAAGGATCGTATATTCGTTGTAAATAGTATTGACATCTGAACCATTTGCTCGAAACCAGTGTCGTTATCTTCTAGTCATGCCCTCCTGCTCCATGGCTTGGTCCATCTCATAACTCATGATGTTGCAATGCCGCGCCGACCATAGCTAATTCGTAAACACTCCCTCCCATCGATAGCCGGACCAACTCTGAATAATTAAACTGATGAATCGTAAATCGTAAATTTTTAGAGTGTTTAAAGGCGGCGAGCCGCCTCGGGCAGACACTTCCAGTCTGGTATCTTGACTTAGACGTAGTATCGCGAAGTTCGGCCACGCTCGGAATCGCTGTAGTGGCGACTAGGCGACGACCCACGACGCTGGCTGCGCGACCTTGAATCTCGAATCACGATTGGAGGGGGCACTGAAATGCTGGAATGTCGTGATCTCCTGCTTCTGGAACGATGCCGATGTCGAGGGTGTTTCTCAGTGTGATGATACCACTTCTCACGCTCCTGCGGCGGCGCGCCGAGATTGAAGCACGAACGGAGGATCCAGAGGACAAGAAGGGTTCCGGCAATAGCGCCGATGACGATGCCGGCGATGGCACCGCCGCTCAGATTCGTCCCACCACCATTATTTCCGTCGTTGTCGACGACGACAGTAACAGTAGCCGTCGGGGCAGATTGTCGGGCCACCAAAGTCGCTGGTGACGACAGCGTTGGGGAGGCAAATCGAGCAAGGATCCCGGCCAAGCCTAGATCTTGCGGGGATACAAGCGGAGCCATGGTTATTTGATGCTTATTGAAATGCTGCTGAGGGACGGGCTGGATATGTCGCGCAAGTTGCTGTTACCAACAGAGAAGGACGTGTGCGATATATCTATGTGAGCTCAAGGGAAGATACAGTAAAAGAGACCTTTGGGGAGGCTGGGTAAAGCTTCTGGACGTCATGGCATCGTCAGCATCGTCAACGCATAGTGAGAAACCGTCATCGCGATCCCCGGCCTCCGCTTCGAAACATGTTGATCCCAGTCAATTAAACATTTGTGTCTCGGCTAAGTCGCTAGTGTCGCGGTGATGGGAGATCTTGGCTGGTTTTGAGACAGGAGCCGCAGTTAGTTGCAACCCCACGACTCAGATTCAGGCTAACGCACCTATCATCAAGCAGACTGGAGTGACTAGTACCGATTGACGTGAGGAGTTGTGCATTTTATGACGTTCATGGCTGCGTCCGCGTCCGCTAGCTTCGTTGTCAACTGCCCATGCCCATGTGTTTTGAGCCAGTCAGGACTCAATTCAAGGATTGCCCATTCGACAGCCAAGGTTCTTTTGACACTAGCTTAAACGGCAGTGCCTGGAATTGATGCAAAACTCGCAAGTTTTTGTGCAAGAGCCTTGGCCTTGGTATTAATACCGATACCAATTGATGATGTGCATCCATCACCCCGGCTCTGCATGCTCTGCTTAATTGAATGGGGACTAGTCTCTACCGGCGCATGGCCTCTTTGTAGCCTCTTCCAATGACCTCTTCCGGCGGTTCCGGCAACCTCGGCCGCTCTTTAGCTATCAAGTTCATGTCCAGCCTTTCACGAGGGGATCGTACATTGCACTGTGAGCGGCAGTTGTCCGGACACCTCGGTGGTCGGCACTTGTGATAATGAGTCCCTGCTCGAACTCTGAATATGCTGCGCATTGCGGTGGACGTCATGCAGTTCCAGGAGGCAATGGCGCCCCAAATCAGAGCAGTTGTGTTACTGGGACTGCGTTGAATGCATGATTGGGCAATCTAGGGAGGTATTGTACACTGACTCTGGAACAGACCTAGTGGCAGAATAGGACGAGCAAATTCATTCACAGTTGACTACGCCTTCCACTCCACATCATATGGCTTAAGCGAGTTGGCTGATTGGATGTCAAAGGCCAGTAGGAGCCGAAGGGGCCGCTGAGTTAATAAGACCGTACAATCGATTTAAGAGGAGCAGTGCTTGGGTTTCCGTGCAACCGAGGTGAATCATAGCCACAAGACTGTCATAGCCTAGCGCCACAGCTTGCTTTCCAAGCAAATCGTAACTCAGATATTCTGTAGTGACACTCTCTGCAATAACCTGACACGGCAATAGAGCCGTGCCATGGCAAACGTCGTATCGATAATCTGGATCGACTCCATACTGTGTTGAGAAAACTTGATTGCGAAAGATGACTCTAGTAAGGGTGGGATGATGAGAGAATAGTTATATATCTCTCATACAAAGACCTTCTTAAAGAATTTGAGGTTTTCTATATGGAATTCTACGTCAAAGTAGTTGTATTGCCGAGCAACTCTTGTTACCTTAAAGAAAAACACAAACACTGCCCTACGCATGGAGGCCAGAGAACCCGTCTAACCGGGCGACTTGCCGAGTATATCACCGTCGCTAAGAAATCCCTTTTTTAGACCGACTTTGCAACTCTGAGATTTCTTGAGTGACACTTTTCCCTCCGGCCAACAGTTGAGTTTGTGATTATCGCCACATTTAGCAGCAAGATGTTGGCTCTAACATAGAGAGAGTTGGCCACCGACCGTAACCCCAGGCAGTATCCTCAATTAACAGCACTTTGATTTTGCTGAGCTTAGTTTAGAAAGGCATAGATAATAATCAAATGTATCTATTAATACCCCTGATTGAGGTAGAACGCAGCTAGGTCATTGGTAACTGGCAAGCTAACTACAAGAACCTAAAAGACGTGAGGTAAACCAAGTTTCATTAAACCATGTCCCATTGATAACTATCATATAAATGACAAACCCACCAAAACCCAAGGGAACTCTCTTTTTTAGGTACCGTACTGCTCCTGCCACTTCATAAGCATCTCAACGGAGATATCATTGCCTCCGCAGACACATAGCACAACTGTAGCATCCGGGCCCAGATCCCGACCGATGATCTTCTCTAAGAGTTGATCTTCACATAGCCTGATGGCAATCCCGGCTGTCAACTCTACCATCAACCTTTCGTGTCGCGCAAGAGTCAAGCAACCTTTAGCAGCTTCGCCATCAGAGAGCACAGCACTGATGACTTGCGGCCTTTGGGCATACTCGAAAGTCTTTTCTGAGACAGTTGCGACACCAAGACTCCGAGCTGCCGATGTGATCTTATCCATGGTGACGACTCTCTTGGCTTGAAGCGACCGAGAGAGGGAATCCGCACCATCGGTCTCCAGAGCCAAGACGGTAACATCGTTGGTCCAGCCCAACTGATCAAGGGATTGACAGATTCCGTTCATCAAGCCGCCACCGCCGACACTGCAGACAACAGCATCTGGCTTCTCGCCGTTCATCTGTGCTGCAATCTCATGCATCACAGTTGAGTTTCCTTCCCAGATATCAGGATGGTCGAAGGGTGGTACGTAGACAGCCTCAGGGTCTGAGGCGAGCACAACCGACTTTAGGTACTTGTCGGCATCCATGACACTAAGACCATGCTGAATGACTTCTGAAGCACCTTCAGCGTGCAGTCTTGAAATCAAGGCAGGACTGGTAGTGGTTGGAACGACAACCGAAGCATGGTAGCCCAAGGATCTGGCAGCAACCACACATGCAATACCAGCATTGCCGCCGGAAGAGGCGTAGAAGTGCGGTTGTCTACCGACGGCCTCGTTTTCGTGAATGCGGTGGAGGAGGTAGTTGCCAATACCCCTGGACTTGAAGGACCCAGAGGGCTGCAAATTGTCGAGTTTCAGGAGAACTCTGCTTCTACGATTTAGGAATCCGGTCTTTCAAGTTTGCGTGCATCAAGACAAATGGGAGACAAGAAGTCATTCAGGTTACAGGACCATCGGATCAAGCAATGGAAGGAGTTGGGATATGTAGGAGTTGGGATATGTAGGAGTTGGGCATTATCTAACGTACCATCCCGCAGTCTTGGAGAGGTGAGGAGACTTGATAAGGGGCGTGATGACCCAGGGTTGACGGCGGTCGATAGTCATTTTGCACGGTGATGAAGGATAATTAGGTAAAACAGAGAAGGTTTATTGAGATTGATTTGCTTCGAGCCAATTCGCAGATACAGTGGCGACAGACGTGATCAATTATACTACTCGTTCGTGGATACAGACATGACATGCGGAGGAGGTTTGGAGGTCGATCCACAACCCGAATGGTTTTGATTGACAACAATGGCAGGACTAATGCAGCAGCCCGACGTGGACATGGTGGCTACGCATGGACACGGTGTTTTTAGAAGGCGTGTGTGCCATCAAGCTCTCATCATGTGCATCCATCATGCCATGGATCGGTTAGTCTGCTCCGAACCCCGGCCTGGTCCTCCGGTAGGGCGGCCGAGGTCTGGGCCTCTTAGCTGTGAGCCGCCCACAGGAACAGGCCACATCACGCTAAAGATTAGCTGTGAGCCGCTAAAGAATAAGCGATAACTATCTAGATGCAGGCGGAGCCGCGGTGTCGATCCCGACCACCTGATTTGCTTTGACTCAGTGACAAGTTGACTCAGTGAAAGAAATGGTGACTCGGTGAACGCCAACCAAGAGTTTCCGTATCGACTTCACCGAGTCAACCAAGAATTCCCGCGTCTTCTTTCACCGAGTCACATGAGAATTTACCGCGTGGCCCCCCCTGGACAACCTTGAGAGACTCTAGCGCCAACGTCTCATGTATTCTTGGATCTTTGAGGTTCGATCCTTCCCATGTACCTTCAAGTACCTCAAGTACCTCAAGTACCTCCCGATATTTGGAGAAAGGCCACCTTAAGCCGCATGAGCCCTCGGACCATGAGTGCCGACGCCACTCGTCTCATAAATTTGTCCACGACGCAGTCTTGATAGTAATTCCTACAGCTTCTGCGAGTATCTTCACTTCACCAAATTCCTTCAATCGGCCTTGAGGGGTTCCACGGCATCTCATCTCATCATGATGTCCGCGTCTCGTCTTGGACAGCGGCTCTGCCGTCAGTCTCGCCGTACCTCTGTCGCTCTCCAGCCTCGGCTCACTCAGACCATCCATCTGGCCAGGCCATCCTCGGCCAGGCCAGATGGATGGTCTGAGT
>JAAVUK010000716.1:0-42605 GCA_014899095.1 Fusarium buxicola
TTCCTGGGATGGAGGGAGATTTTGTGGTTGAAGTTGAGGTTGAGGTTGAGGGAGGAGGGAGAGAGATTCCGAGCGTAGTTGAGGTGGTAGGTGGTTGCTCGAGAGAAGGGTCGATGTTGAGAAGAGGCTCTTGGGGGAGCAAGTCATGCCCATCAAGAGCCATCTCGGGCATCACAACCGCATCGAGTAGATCAATTCCAATTCCAGTGTCGAGATCCAAATTCCAAGTCCCAGCCACATCATCCAGTCCCTGAAAGATGGCGGGGGGATCCAATCCAAGGGGATCCAATCCAAGGGAATCCAATCCAAAGCCGTAGTCGTACTGTTCGGGAAGCAGGTTCAAGAACCCTTGGTTGGCTGTGAAACAAAAGCTGCTTGCACTATGGCTGTCCGACGGCGCGGGACAGCTGGTGAGGCTACCAGAATGACATGACGAGGCGGCTGCAGCACGCGGCGGATGAGCATGCGGCGGCCATTGATTCAAGTTAAGGGGGGCGCGGCCTCCCCTACGTGTGCAGAGGGGCCGGTAAGGCTAGAGAGGAGGAGGAGGGCGGACAGTTTTGGGACGGTCCGGAGAGTGTTGTGGAGGGAGGAGAGAGGTGAGGACTATGGGGTGATGAGTGGGAGGTTTTATAAGGGGAGGCTGTCGTGTACAGTGTGCCGACTTGCAAGGGATACTGCGCTACGCGAGGGGATCGACATGGTGGCATTGCTGACATGCAGCCGCTAGCAGCAGCTGTGAGTGAAACTCCAATGGTAAATCCAGCCTCGCCCGCTTGCAACGGGCGGTGCAAGAGACAGGATTGAGTCAGCGCTTAGAGCACGTAACGTAGTAATGAGGTGCTTCTCAACGATAGATCGACGAGATGGCAAAGCTTTGGGGGATCTCAAGTCAATTGAGGAGGCTTAGAACTGTGTGTGCAGTGCTTTCTTCCTGATTTCTTCCGATTGGGTGTTCTGCCCATTTGCAACCTGAGTACGGCATGGATGCAAATCACACTACTACATTCTCAATTGGACCTGTGTACGCTATCGTGCCTGCACAGAACAGTCAACTGCTTGTCAAGTTGCAGGGAATAGACCGCCTAATTGCGACCAGGGAATAAGCCGCAATGAGCGATCAACATCATGTCAATAACGCCCTTCTAAAGACGTTCCTATTCCATGTTTACCAAGGCTCCATCTTTAATGTCAGGCGATATCCAGCCTCAGTCCCAGGGCGAGGTATTTAAGTAGGCGCATACGTTACTTTCACAACACACATGTAGACGTTCTATTGGACACCAGCCAAGTCGTCGAGTTTCTATTCGCATCACACCCACAATGACTATCAACAACCTCCAGTTCCGCATCGCAACCCCAGAAGATGCACCCCAGCTTCAACAACTGATCCAATCCGCATTCCGCGCCGAAGACAGCAGACAGAACTGGATAGGCTCGCCGGAGCTGGCGGCAAACTTCAGCATCGAGGTCGACGAGATACTGCCCACCATAACCTCGCCCGACAGCGAGTTCCTCATCGCCAGCGACAGCGACAGCGCCGTCGTGGGCTGCATCGCCGTCGCCAGGCGCGCCGACCTCGGCCACCTTGACATGCTCGCCGTGGACCCGACTCGCCAGCGCGGCGGTCTCGGACGGCAGGTGGTCGCCTATGCTGAGGACTACTGCCAACAGGAATGGGGCGCTGGAAAGATTGGGTTGAATGCGCTGTCGACGCGCAAAGAGCTCATAGCGTGGTACATGCGCTGTGGGTTTCGAAAGACGGGCGAGTTGACGCCGTTCCCCGTGAACAAGGCGGGCGGCAGGGCTCTGCCTGAGGACTTGGGGTTTGTCGAAATGGACAAGGACGTGGATGCTTGAGCAGATGCTACTAGCGAGGAGCCATATTCTGGCGATGTTAATGTTTAGTAGACCGAACCAGGTGAGCAGCGACAAACACTATGCACCGAATAGAGCTAGCATCAGGGTTAGTACAGTCTTGGTATACGATTTCTCATAAACTGCCTTTATCGTTATTTCCCTCGTACCTCGAATGGTGTGCAATTCGGGGCCTGGCTTCGCACCTCGTGGATTGATTGCGCCCTGCTATGGGCTGAACAGCCCCATCGCCATGTTACACTTGTAACTATTATTAGTCGCAAGGCAGTCAAGTGGACTTGTCGAGGTTCCCTGGCAGATCATGATGAGCCTACTCCGTCCGGCCTCACGATCGACAGCGCCGCGTTGCAGCGGAACTCGTCTTCCTTCTGCCAAGACGGTTTCTTTGTCTGACCTGACGCGGCCTCCCTCCTCCCTCCTCGCGGTGGCACATTCAAATGCCGCAGGCCTAACGGTCGATGAGCTGGCATTGTCCGCATCGCATCACGCACGAGTCTCGAACCTCAATCGGAAGTCGGGCCAACATGTGGATTTCCCAACATAGAAGCAGAACGCGTGGTTTGGCTTCCCCAGCCCTCGGCTGAAGTGTCTTGGCTGCAGCTTGACAGCCGCGTGTCGGATGGCTTCGTCGATCCCGCGTGGGTAATTCTCGAGCGTCGACTGGTCAGCATGATGTGAAGCAGTGCACCAGCTTGAAGCAGTGCACCAGCTCAACTGGGCAAGTCCTCACGCGAGCAGCTGGAGAGGAGAAGCAAGCCTTGACCGCTCAGCGGGCTAATAAAGAAAAAAACAAGCATAACTTGACCCGGCCGGGGAACGTGGGAGGGTTGCGCGGCCTCGCGGCCCAGCCACAGCCGCCATCGTCCCTACGGCGTCGATCATCTTGTCATCTGACGAATAGATGCTGTCCAGGAAGAGCCTCGTCGAGTAGACTTTGATGATGCTGGAGGATGCGGTGATGCCACACGCTTACGTATGCTCAAGGAATGAGCTTGGCGTTGGATGCAGACGATGGAGCTCATTTCTCTCTTTTGTCTTCTCGGCGTGTTTCAACTGTCGACAGCTTGATCAATGACAATCCCAGCTCGGCAATTGCATCTAACAATTCCCCTCTCCACAGAGTCGTACGTAATCACACGATCCTCGCAGTCGCATTAAAGCCTCCCCCGGACCCCTGAAACGTCCAAAAACATGGAGGATTTGCACTGCATGAGCTTCTCCAGGTGGAGACGAAGCTTTACGGATGGAAATACAGCAGCAGCAAGTATCGCCATATGACGCTCGCCAAGGCCAGCTCCGCCTTCGCTGGCCCCGCAGCCTGGCGACAAGGCTCTTGTGAGGGACGGCTTCGGGCTGGGCTGGGATGCTCGGCTACGCCGACTTGCATCTCCATCTCCATCTCCAGCATTGGATGCATCTGCTCATGCTTGGCATCTCCTTGCATCGTGGCCACATTACGAGTGCCGTGGCTCGGCATCGAAGCTTGGGTATTGCATATCTCGATCTGCAGAGTGTGAGTGATGGATTGGAAGACCGAGAGAAGGTGCCAAGAGTGAAGCGCAAATTGGGTGTGGCTTTGGCTGTTGATGGGATCATCATCGGGCTCTCGCTGGCTCAATCAAGGTCCGGGCTTGAGATGCAAGGACCAGCCAGACAAGGCAAAGAAGCATTGGGATTGCATGCATATGATATGTACCGTTAAACTTGCAATGTCTCTGGAGTATAAATACTCTGGAACATCTGCAAGGCTTCCCTCCAATTCATTCTCGTTCTCATCATCATCATCTCAGTCTACTCTCCCCATCACCACCACTTACACCGTCCTCCAACATCTAAACTACAAACCACCGTCGCAATGTACACAAACTCCATCGCCCTCGCCCTTGCTCCCCTCCTCTACCTGGCCCGCGCCGATGTCAGCCTCGACCGCGACAACGTCCCCCGGGAATGCAACACCATCTGTGATCCCATTGTCGACCTGACTCGGGCTTGCGACACTGACCTCCGGGGCGACCGGGACCGCGATGAGAGCCGTCTCGAGGCTCAGTGTGTCTGCACCAACGACTCGTTCGATGTTGCCCGTGTCGCTGGGCTCTGCGCCGACTGCATCCGTCAGAACCGCCGAAGGGACGACGACGACGACAACGATACCGATGACCGCCGCGATGACATGGAGGGTAAGGTCACCGACCAATCACTAGGAATAGCTCACTGGCATTCTGCTTCAGACATCGAGGACATCCTCTACACCTGTGGCTTCTCCTCTACCTCATACGTTGCCTCCAGGGCCACATCCCTCGCCGCCAGCATCACCGTCGAGGCTACTCGCCCTACCGACGCGAGCCAGTTGACCACCACCATCACCGGCACCGGCACTCGCGGCACGGGCAGCCAGCCCACGGCCACCAACACCCGCAACAACAACAACAACGACGACGACGATGACAATGATGATAACAGGGCCTCTGCCACCAACAACTCTGCCCGCCCCAGCGAGACCAACGCTGCTGCTGCGATGGCGCCGTATGGAGTTGCTGGCGCTGTTATCGGTGCAGCTATGCTGCTTGCCTAAGTGCGAAGCCCCAAGGATGTATTGACCAAGTGATGGTTTAACTGCATGACATTGACGGTGTTGATGACTTTGGCCGAGGATACTAGAAGGGAAAGGAAATTGGGAGGTTGTTTTCTGTCTTTGCATAGCGAGCACCATGACTGTCGCTATAGATGGATACCAATGAGTCACGATACAAGCTGTTAGACTTTGCTTTGTTGACCATTCGTTGCCTTTTTTGGTTCAGCAATAAATAGCAATGAGATTGTCAACCAAAGAGAGCTGATGTGAAGCCTGCACCGTGTTGTGACAACATGAGGACCTGATATCACATACAACATATACCGTAACGCCGTTATAGAACATCATCGGGAAATCGAATCTCCCGTTCTCGTCGCGGAGGAGTACCGAGTCCCGACCCATCGACACGGTCTGCTGCCTCTGTCCGAAGTGGATGGGCGCCCGTAATGACGATCGGCCCAACCGGTCTCGGATTTACATCACTCTTCCTAAGCCTAGCGATATATCTTCCAATGAGTGGAATCCTTCGACGACGTTCCACCGCGTGCACGTCCTCGCTCAGACTCTCGCTGACCACACGGCTCAATGTCCTCGGTGCAAGGTATCCCAGCTTTCCCACCGGGATGCTGAGTCCATGAACCACCTAACACGCTGTTAACCAGAAGCGACGTTGACAGGGCGCCGACACTTACAATGCTGCATACAGCAAGAAACCAGACTACGATTTTTATCAGCTCGCCGAGATCCTCCACGTCACTACGAGGAGCACCGTTCTCGTCGCTCAGATGCTCTTTGATGAACTCCAGGCTGATGAACAAGTAAAAGACGGCCGAGACACCGATGGGTCCGAAGAAGCCGACGAAGACAGCCTGCTTGACTTGCTCAATCTGCGGAATCCGCTTGTGCATGGCAAACACCCACGGCAGCCTTCGCAAGAGAAGAACCAAAAGGCCAAGAACGACGAGCCGCCACGTCGAGATTACCGAGCTGCCATGGAAGAGCTCCCACGGGATGAATGCGCCATACCACAAGAAGATGGTGACGTTGAGGAGCATGTCGATGGTCGGCTGCAGGGAATCGTCCATGGTCTCCAGACGGAACCAGTCGTCCCACGTGAAGGCGTTGCCAGCGATGAAGCAAGCGAGAACGTCGTCGGTTCCGATCAATCCGCACGTCCCCAGGACAAAGAGCGCGAGGGCGATGGCGAAAACGAGGAAGCTCTCGCGGTCGACATATCTGCGCTCCTCGGCCCAGTGAAGCAGTTCCTTTCCAACCCAGCCCACCAGCGCGCCGTACAAGACGCTGAGAATGATGGTGTACCCCCATGTGAAGGCGAACCAGAGACCCATGGAGTCAGCGGCACTGCCGGACGTGGCGCCCGCGCCGACGTACTTGATGAGATACAAGGCGAAGAAGAGGAAGGGATAGCCGAGACCGTCGTTGGCGCCTGACTCGGCGATGATGAGGTTCTGGAGATCCTTGGGGATGTTGTGGTCTGCGAACTTGCCCTTGACTATCACGGCCGACAGCACAGGGTCTGTGGGCGTGACGCAGGCTCCGATTGCGAGGGCGTGGAGAAAGGGAGGTCGCCCGGAGAGGCCCCAGACGAGGATGCTAGTGGCCATCCACATGCACGTCATGCCAGGCCCGACGAGGAGAGAGATGGGCTTCCATTCCTTGAGGAGGTACTTGCTGGGAAGCTGGACGCCTGCCAGGACGAGCTGGACGCCCAGCACCAGACGGGAGAAGTTGAGCGTGATGGCGCCGAGGCCATGCTCACAGTCCTCCTCGGATACACCGGGGTGATGACACTGGGCATATTCCTCTGGACGAATGAAGTTTGCGCCGTGCGGCCCAAATGCCACGCCTGCCAAGAGCGCAATGACTATGTCCTCACAGGTTAGCGATGCCAAGCCAGCATAGTGCAGCACAACGCACGCGCTTCGGAGAGATAGTAGTTCTCCTTCAAGAGATAGGAAACCAGGCCGAAGATGGAGATGAAGCCTCCGAGGAAGGCTACGACAATGTTGAAGTTTGTGAGTTGGAGCGGAATCGCCCAGATACTGCGCGACATTTTTTGGCGGTGCAGCAGCGGGAAATGGCTCGAGGTTACGGAGGTTGAAGTGGGGATATATCCAAGTGTTGGACTGATGAGGAATAGTGGGAGCATAGTGGATTGGAATGACGACAGATGTGTTGATCTCTGCCCTACATAGTCTAATTAGTCTATTTCAAGATAGAGGAACGCGCAAAAGAGTTTTCGAGTGGTAGAGAGACTGACAAAAACGTCAAGACAGAGGCAGTATCCATAGAACATCCACCAGATTGTATTGTAATGGCTTCAACTTGAATCTGTCCTTGGTGTCTTCTTCTTCTTTACTTTTTAGACGCAAAAACTCTCTTCGTTGCGGATAGGCCCAGTAAACAGGTTTACTATGGGCTGTGTTTTGTGTGACGTTCTACCGCCGTGATTGCCCGCAGCCATCGGTAACCTTTTCGTGTCCCCTTTCAGCGTCAGGTCAATCAACTCGGCGAATGACGGCAGTCGAAGGCTGAATACGCCGGCAGACGTGGCGGAAGCCATTGCTTGTAGTTCTCTAGCATTGGCCGGTTTCCCGAGCCTTGTTTCGCAAAGACTCAGCTGTCTGCAGCCAGCTTCAACAAGTCCCGCGAGAGTCCTCGGTGATGATATATTCCATTCTATTCTCTTGTTATCCATAACGCGCGGCTCGAATCCTGCGGCAACCTGTTCTCGCTACGACTCCATCGCCGGCTCGTCGTTTTCGCTTGTTGGATTCTCTTACACCCCAAGCATATCGTCTACCAGGGAAACATGCTCACGCCAGATGAAGGATCAAGTCAACTCTGGGGATTGGCCAATTGACAACTTCTAGACCTGACGGGCGTCATGTAAGGCGTCACCCTTATAGAGAGCCTACCGCGAAATTGGGTAATACAGTCGAGGTGTCCTCCCAACAGTAGCGTATATAATACATGCCGATACGCCTCTTGTTTGAACATGCAACATCTCTGTTTGTCCATGTCTCCGGGCTACCACAACTGCAGAAACATCTCGTTTTAGCTTCTCGCAGAGTTCGCCATGGCCACCTTCAATGACATACTAGCCTATCCCATCGACAGATCTATCACCGTCTTGGTCTCACTGGTAACAGCTCTCGTTGTGCAACTTCTTTACCGCGGCTATCAGCAGCGCAGGTTTTATCGAGATTTGGTAACACAAGCACCACGAGGGCAACTTGTACCAGGCCATGGTAAACTAACATCAGAATAGCCAGGCCCGCCTCACAGCTGGCTACTGGGCCACCTCGAAGCCATGGGCGAGGTCACGGCGCTGATGCCGCCCAACTGCCACCCACAAGCATACTACACCGAGATTGCACGCAGGTACAGCCTCGAGGGTATCTTCTACCTCGACTTCTGGCCCGTCGGCCCTTCAAGCGTCGTCTTGACCGACCCGGACCTCCTGGACCAAGTCACAGTCCGCAAGCCGCTCCCAATCCACCCCATGGCGGACGAGTTCCTCGCCCCGATGCTGGGAGAAGGCTGCATCCCAGCCTCCAACGGAGCGCGGTGGAAGAGACTGCACGCCGCCCTGAGCCCTGCGTTTTCTTGGGCGCACATCCGCAGCCTTACGGGCCTCGTTGTTGACGATTGCGTGGTATTCCGGCGCAACCTGGACATGCTTGCGGCAACCGGCGACGTCTTCTCCATGGAGCAGTTGGCGGCCAAGCTCATTTTCGATGTCATCGGCAGGATTGTCTTTAACGTTCCGCTGCATGCTCAGACAACGGGGAGCCAGGACCTGGATGATCTTCGGGGGCTCATTGCGCTCATGGAAGGACAGACAGATATCAGCGTCGCTTACAACCCCGTTGCCCAGATCTCGCGGTGGTGGAGAAAGCGACAGCTTCTTGGGAGGCTCCATCCTTCCATTATCGACAAGATCCACGAGCGGCTGGAACTGTTGATCGGTGAGAAGAGTGTCCCCTGTAGGAAAGATCCGCATAGCATTCTGGATCTCATGCTGCGTGAGCGCCTGGAGAATGGGACACGCGACGGAAAGGAGACGGCCAGTACTGCGAGGCTTTCGCAAGCTGATGAAAAAGTCATCCTGACCAAGTGAGTGCTGTGGCCGACTTGTCTGAGCAGATACTGATATATGCAACAGCATCAAGACTTTGCTTGTCGGAGGCCATGGGACAATAACAGATACCCTGTGTGTAAGTTACGCAACACTTCTTCTTCCACCAGTATCTCACCTTCATGTATTAGTTTGTCTACATGCTTCTATCAAAATCTCCTCAAGTCGTGGAAAAGATGCGTCAGGAGCATACAGACCAACTGGGAAGCACCCTTCAAACCGCCATGGACACCCTCATCGACACTCCCGAGACGCTGCAGAAACTGCCCTACACCGAGGCCGTCATCAAGGAAGCTCTAAGAATGTTCGATGTTGGTTTTGGACTCCGAGAGGGTGCCCCAGGAGCGACATTGACATACAACGGCCGAAGCCTTCCCGTTGACCGTGGACTGGCCATCTTGACCCAGGGCCATGACCTGCATTATAACCCCCGCTTCTTCTGCAACCCGACCGAGTTCCGGCCCGAGCGGTGGTTAGGCCCAGAGGAGATCCCACGGTCATACTTCTGGACGTTTAGCAGAGGCCTGCGCGCATGTCAGGGCCAGAACATGGCGATGAATGAGCTCAAGATCATTTTGGTCATGACCTCTCGAGATTACTCTTTTGAGTGTGCAGACCTAAAACCCAACGCGAAGCCGAGAACGCTGCATACTGATCTGGACACGGTGTTTGGGGATATTGTCTTCCAGGAGCTGGGGTTGGAGGCGAAGCCAAGGGGTGGAATGATGATGACAGTTAGGAAGCGGACATGAGCCCAGTTGACATGTTACTCCACGGTGTATATTGGGGTCAAGTCAAAGGACTGCTTTCAACGACACAGCAATCTGGTAAGGCTCATTGTTGGGTTCTCATGTGACGACTATTCCGATGGTACTAGTCTGCGAGCATCTGCCAATCTTCCCGACCTTGCACTACAACGATACGGAAAAGCATATAGTAACCCGTGACGGGAATCCCCTTTGTGGTACTGATAGATGGCGTGATAGGAAGCTAATTCGGCAAACTTGTCCCAGTCTTGGGCAAGGCCAGTGAGCTCTTTTGTAAAGTCTTCGGTTGCCTGTCAGAACAGGGAGGTCAGTATGTCCATCGAGATGCCCCCTCAGCCTCCTGGGTACTCACAAAAATGGACTGGATCTGGTCAGGGAGATGTACGATGCGGATCTGATTCGTGGATTGGGTTTGTCTCTCCAGGGGCAAGATAGCCCCTGTTGAAGCTCCATGTTCCATGGTCTAGGACGTTCGTTCAGACTTGATGGCACGCTTCCTCCCCTTATTGTTGTTCTTGACCCTGCTCGTTCCGGCCTCAAACCCCCATGGAGCAGAACGGGCGGCTTCCATCTCTCTTCGTCTCCTCTCATTTTCCATGATGGGCTTGTCCCAAACTGCCAACACGGCAGAGAAATCCTCCATGTTCCCGGGCCTGGGGATATCCAGAGCCCCATCGGATAGAATGAGATATGAGAAGCTCTCGATAGGCGGCAAACGGGCATAGGCCCAGATCGTCGCAGCCCGGTTGGCCGCAGCTCGGTCCATCGCAGCCCAGTTAGTCGCAGTTCGGTTGGCCACAGCCCGGTTGGCCGCGTGAGCTGCGGCCCATCGTGGTTGGGCATATCTAAACCAGGCGTAGAGTTGTTCGTCTGAGATCCACATTGGACCGTACATCTCCATCGGAGCAGAGAGGACGTTTCAAGTAACAAGGGTCAAACTCGTGAAGCTTGTCGAGTGCGCTGATGATGTGAACAAGAAGCAGACTGCTCGCGGGGGCATCGAGGGTGACTTCCACCTTTCGCTACCTGTTCTTTTCTCTGCAGGCGCTGAGGTATTCGACCTTACCTAACAGTAAACATGCAATTCGCCGAAAGCTTTGAAGACGCATATCACTAAAAGCTTGATAAGGTCTTCCAAGCCAGGTACCGTGCCTAGCATAACATGACCATGAACGAAAGCTTCACTAGAAACCTGATGAACCTTTGCAGTCAAACATCACCGGCGCTTTTCTCTATTACCTATCTGTCTTTATTTTGGGCCGTCGCTCGTTAAGGCATAACGGAACTTTTCATTCTCGTCCATGGTGCTGAAGCCGCTTGTCCCCCCCTTTTCCTCTACCTCCCCGTGAGCCGCTTCTCAAGGTACCTGAAAGGCACGTAGAACAGCGAGCTCAGCACAAAGGCAATCTCGAAGCCAATGTCGCCCGTCGTCTTGGCAATCGGGCCCGTCCACCAGACCTGCGCCATGCAGGGCACCACGAGGGCGTAGCAGATGATGCCCGCCGCGAGGGCCGCGACTCCGAGGGGCAGCTGCGAGGCGACGTTCCAGACGGCGTGGTCGTACGAGTCCCAGCGTCCGCGGCGGAAGACGAGGTGCTCGACGGTGACGATGCCGATGAAGGATGCGGACCAGTAGCCGATGAGGGCGACAAAGTTCTCGAGGTTGACGAAGAAGTCTCGCTGCGCCCGGAACGCCGTTGGGATGACGATTATGGTGACGACGATGGCGAAGGCGTATCGGGGGATCTTGATCAGGCCGGGGATGAGGGTCTGGAAGTTGAGCGTGATGGCGTACATGGTACCGCACGTGTTGCCGAGCAGCGTCAGTGAAAGGATCACGACGACAAATTTGCCAAAGCCGCCGGCGCTGGAGAGCATGGCTGCGAGAACACCGCCGACGAGGGTGTCATCGTAGGCCTCTTTCCACTCGGGGATATTAGGGATGGCGCCGGCGATGGCGGAGCCGAGGGTCATGAGCAGGACAGTGGGCGTCAGGAGGCCGAGGTAGCTGTAGGTGAAGACACGCCACGAGGGGACCTTGGGGTCGAAGTAGGTGGTCAGATCACTCGAGATGGCCGCCCAGGGGATCATGTAACTCGCGACTATCATGCCAAAGCTAAGGATCTGGGGCGCAGTAGCCGGCGCCGCAGGGGGGGCCTGCTTCTTGAGCTGTGAGGCGCCGCATCCTGTCGCGATGGCGATGGCGATGATGGCGGGGATGAAAGCGTACGTCTCGTAGTAGTGCAGGACCTTGAAACCGCAGAATGAGATGAAGAGCGAGAGAAGGCCGATGATGACGATGCCGACGTTGGGAGTCAGGTGGCCGCCCGACACAGCCGAGAGGCATTGTCCGCCCACGACGTGGATGACGACCATGAAGCCGGTGAGAGTGGCGAGGTTGAGCAACACGGGAATCGAGACAAGGTAACGGCTGTAGAAGCGTCAGTACGTGAATCGAACCGAATCGAATCGAATGGCCAGAATGTCTCAACTCACCCAAAGCTATATCGCGCCTGGATCATCTGCCTCATCCCCGTCTTGGGGCCAAAGGTGGCGAGATACGCAGGCGCAATAGTCGAAAACAAGCAGAAGAAGACAATCACCAGGGCTGAATCTCTCAAGCTCAGGCCATACACCAAAGGGCCCAGCAAGCCAAAGGTGATGCTGCATCAGCGGCTGTTAGCCAACCACTTCTCTCGCCGAGTCACGGCCGTCACAGTTTTTTTTTTAAGTGGTGTCTTGTTACTCACCCCAAAATGTTGGAGTTGATGGAGCACCAGACGGTAAAGATATTGTAGAACCGCGTTACAGTGCGCTCCTCGACAGGGATGGGCTGGATGCCCTTCTCCTCAACTCTTCCCATGCGCAGCGCCTTGTGGAAAAGGGCCGCCGCCTTGATGCTCTCGGTGTCGCTGTGGTCCTCATGTTCGACATCCGGGGGGAGGCTCCGGACCGGAACGCCCTTTTCGGCATCAGTCGGCGCTGTTGTTGTCGCCATGGCTCTGCTTCAGCAGGTGCCGGTCGCTGTTCACCGGAAAAGCAACTAAATGAAGATTGCAAATGAGAATCTGGGGAAAGTCCACTGTGATTATATACAAATATTGGATGTGAGATATGAGATGGGCGAGCCGTCAAGTTCAAATCGGTCATGCCGGTCCGGTGCCGGGTTCCGCCTCTACACAGCGCAGCCAACGAGAAAATTCGTCTGATACCGTAGACTGGAGCAATGGAATCATTCACGAATCGGCCATGTCATGTCCCGCGTGCCAATCCAATTCTGCGGCATAAATCTCGCCTCATGGGTCGTTTGCCGCGGAGGGCGTAGGGCACACCAGCGACAGATTGTGTCTAGCGCACATTGTTAGAGTAGTCTAACTGTTGGACATATATTTTGTCCCGGCGATGACTGTATCGCAATGGCTGTGCCGCGGTTGAACAGTGCTGCCGATTATACTACGTACGTAGTAGCCATGTCGTGAACCGAAAATGCCCATTTATCTAGGTGCCATCCGCCGTTGTTCATCCTGTGTTTCCCCTCAAGGCTGGCTCTTGATAGGAGGACCCTTGTTCTCTAACCGAGCCGATGAGGTCCTCCAACAAACTCTGTCGCCTGTCGAATGTTCCGCGCTTCTTCCGCATCTCTCTTACACGCCGCTTGGTCTCTTGTGCGATGCAGTGTTGCATGGTGGCGGAAGGGTACAAGACTCAAAACGTGGTCTTTGAAAGGCTGGCTCTGATCGAGCCGCATCCCACCACCAGGAAACCCATGTGCCCCATGTCCAATTCGCCTCCCAGGCGATAGCCGCCACCCCGTTTTCTGCAGCGCCAAGAAGGGTCTCGAATGCCTTGGGCCGACCCTCCACCACGAGCTCCCATCTTTGTACAAGGCTGTCATGCTAACGCCGTGCTACTGATTCTTGCTCTTCTTGCCTCGGAAGAAACCTCCGACAGCGCCCATCAACCCTCCAAGGCCCTTCTCATGGCTGTCACTCACCAACCCTCCTCTGATCCACCCCGGGAGTTTGCCCCGGATCCTGTCCGTTCCATACCGCCGGTCCACGAGCACAATCGCGGCGTAATCGGCCCGGTGCCGAATTGCGCGCCCGATGCTCTGATTCACAGCCCGCATGCAAGCATTTTCGTAAAAGTCACGGGCCACTTGCTTGGCCCGGCTCACTGCCTCTTCCTTTCTCGTACCCTGCGCTATGAGATTACCTTGTGTGGTTGTCTCGATGTAGTCGAGTTTTGCTTTCCAGTCTGGCGATGCAATGTTGGGATAGGGTAGGCCGATGACCATGACGCAGCGTCCGAGACGGTCTGAGAAGTTGATGCCTTCAGACATCTTCCCGCCGATAACGCTGAGCAGAAGAGCACCTCTGCCGTTGTTCCCGTCGCCCAGAATAGCATTGGAGTACTCCTGGAGTACCTCATCGCTTGATCCGCCTCGCGTTTCTTTGAACAATGATTTGCGCATCCCCAGTCGGTCCCAGATTGGTTGCGCGTTGGCTCCTGAACTCTTTTGCCATGCTGTAACCACCTCGTCAAGATATCCATAGCTGGGGAAGAAAACGACTACGCCATCAGGGACTAAAGAGCAGACATTCAGGATAGCAAGACCCAGCTGGGTCATCATTTCTGGATCGCTTCGCCTCTGGAAGCTGAACTCGAAGGGCGGCATACCCGGCCGCGATGATGCCAACGTCCACACACAAAGGTTCTCGGGTGGAATGACGTGTCCGCAGCTCAGCGTTGTCACCTTGTCCGGTCCCAACGAGGGAAACAAGTGGTCTGTATAGTCATCAAAGGGAGACATTGTTCCGCCAGCGAGGATCACCGCCCGGGCACTAGATGTGATTGAGGAGAACGCGTGGGTTGGCGATAAGAGCAGGTAGGAAAGCTGTATATCCGGAGCTGGTCCTTTGATTTTCTGGTAGAATATCCTGCCCTCGGAGCTGAGATTGGTGAGAGCGATGAGAAACGACACCAAGGTGTGAAGAACAGGCGTGCTCGACTTAGGCGCTTTCATGGATGCATCCTCGTTCTCGACGTGGGATACGTAGCTTTCGATCTTGAAAGCAAGCTTCGATTCCTGGATGTACTGGATCAGCTCAAACATGTTGATTTGATCAATACCCTTTGGTCGAGTGAGGTCGTTTGGGTCCACGATTCCGTGCTCTTGCTGTTCGGAAATCAGACGCTGCTTCGGCATCAAACGAGAACGCGGCCTTACCTTGAACTTGAGGGCCCCGTCCATCCACTCGCTGAGTCCCTCAATGACCCTCCCTACTCTTCCGACATTGACTCGATTGACGCCCTTCAACTTTTTACCAAACCTCTTTACGTAAACGCCCAGCATGCCTCGTCCTCTCCGCAGATCGCTTAGTCGAATCTCAGCTGCATGCACGTTGGCGACTGCGTCCATGATGTTATGTGCTTCGTCGATAATCACGACGCTGCCTTCCAGCTTGACACCGAGCGCGTCTCTGGCACTTTTCTGAAGCAAAAGAGGATACGGTAGCGTAATAATCTCTGCGCCTGGTAGTGCGGTTCGGGAAGCGTAATAAGGACACACAGCAAGAGACTTGCCAAGATGATGGAGGTCCTCGATATCGGGCAGAGTCGCCAAAGCAGAGTCGCGGAACCGATGGGTCTGCGACAGTAGGTCCTCTTTAGGAACGAAAGGGCATTTTTTCCCTGACTTTGGCTGCTGAAGCTCTGCGCAGCGATCGTTTATCGCCTGAACGGACCCAAGGCGTGAGACTGACGGGTTGATGCATAACCTTTGCCGAGACGACAACGGTATAAGCTTCACTGCCTCTGTTTTCGGCTCTTCTTGTTTGGCCAGCGACGTTGGTAACGAAGGGGGAAATGAGGGACGACGGAGTTCGGCGATGAATTGCGAAAGCTGGGAATGTGTTCTTGACGTGTAATAAATCTACTGAGGTTACTTATCCTGGCGTCACTGAACAGCACGGAAGTCCGCACCTTGATATCTTCTTCCATGAGGTCTTTGTCTTCTTCCGGCTTCCTCAAGCCACCCAGGCCGATGCTCGCAAGGACATCTCGGGACTCTTTACTCAGGCCAGAGAGTGCATCCTGGGGGCCGGTGTTGCAATCGTCGGGGTCATCCAGCAGCCACTCGGCATCTTCATCTTCTACTCGTGACCGGATCGGCAACGAGTCTTCGATGCGTCGTCGCTTGCGGGCGCGTTCCTCTTGGGCCCTTTCTTTTAGGCGAAGGGCTTCCAGACGCTTCTCCCGTTCTTCCCAGCGGCTGGCAAGCTCTTCTCGCTTGCGACGGAGGAGTTGCTCAACAAGCCAGGACGGCTCGTCTTTGTAAGCTTCGGCAGATGCCTGTATTGATGCCTCGAACTGGTTTGACTTGTGGCGTCGTAACCACGTCAAGGATGCGCAGATGAGTGAAAGGGATTTGCCCTGCTAGTTGTTAGATGACTGGTGCAAGCGGATGCCATGCAGCTAAAGCAAACACTTTGATGCCTCGCACATGTCTCAATACCGCCAACGTATACTCCAACATAAACTCACTTACTGTGCCAGTTGGACTCTCCAAGATTCCGACTTGCCCGTTGCCTGTCTCTAAGACGCCGTACACCGTCTTCATGAACTGCTCCTGAACATCGTAGGGAGTGTAGGGGTGATGGAAGTCCATCTTTTCTAGGCTGTTTGTAATATTTCCTACGTCAATTGGCGTCATTTCGTTCAGCAATACACTGGGCTCTGTTGTCTGTATCTCATCGCCTTCACAAGACTCGCGTCGTCTTGAAGCTTTGGCGTCAACGGCTCGTCATTGGTGGGGCCTCACCGACCTTCACCGCGGTCTGACCGCGAAGTCACCTGACTCGCCAAGTGTGAGTAAAGACCCACCCACCCACCGAATTTCCTTTCCCTTAGGGCTGCCTGCCCTCTCTCGCCTAACAATTTTGCGGTGCTAGCCATTGAAGCCAGCGCAAAAACATCACCACCCACTCCCAGCCTTCGACCGTGAACACCGGAAAAGCGACAACACCACAGCCGTCGCCATGCCTACTCGTTTGTCGAAGACCCGCAAGCAGTATGTCCTCATCCCCCTCGCCGTTGCCGACGAGGTTGGTCGTTGAGAGAGCGTCTCGAACGCTTGTCATTGAACGCCTCGTCGGCGGCTGCGCGAAAACACCAAGATATCGATGCGGAAGGAATCTGTGATGGGCTGACTGTTTTACTCTACAGCCGCGGCCACGTTTCCGCCGGTAAAGGCCGTGTCGGCAAGCACCGCAAGCACCCCGGTGGTCGTGGTCTTGCCGGTGGTCAGCACCACCACCGAACCAACATGGACAAGGTTCGACGACCCGAGGACGACGCAGAGACGACGCAGAGAGAATGGAAATGGCTGACTCTGCAATAGTACCATCCCGGTTACTTCGGTAAGGTTGGTATGCGGTACTTCCACAAGCAGCAGAACCACTTCTGGAAGCCCATCATCAACCTCGACAAGGTACATACAACCCCTCGGTTTTGCGATTTCTGGTCTGGCGATTGAAGGGATGAGATGGATCGCGATTCGGAAATCCATTGCCATGTGGCACTGCATGGAACAGATAACTGACCCTCGCGTAGCTGTGGTCGCTCGTCCCTGTCGAGATCCGCGACTCCTACACCTCCGGCGAGAAGAAGGACACCGTCCCCGTCCTCGACCTCCTCCCCCTCGGCTACTCCAAGGTCCTCGGCAAGGGCCGCCTCCCCGAAATCCCCCTGGTCGTCCGCGCGCGGTGGGTGAGCCGTCTGGCTGAGAAGAAGATCACTGAGGCCGGCGGTGTTGTTGAGCTTGTGGCATAAACGGATCCAGATGCCCTGTCCTTTATGTGTGCTGGCTAGGAGTCGTGGCTTGTGGGAATTGGGAAACCGGTGAATTTTCAACTGGATGAAAATGGTCCCCTGCGCTCCGAGGAAGATGGGGAGAAGGGACCTGGATCGGTCAGCTTCAAGCATTGCATCAGGGACTCTTGAACGGAGTTAACGAAATAAAAAATCGATTTTCGCCCATGACCATGGCTTTGTGCGTCCCTGTCTGCAATGGCGATACAGGATGACGCTTTGTGTGCTTGCGGTCAAACAACAATTGAAGTACCAAGCTGACGGGTATTGAAGTCATGTTGGCTCCTATGTACGGATGATGGCCAACAACCTTAAAATTACATCTTGAAGCCCCCAACGCCTTTGTCCATGACAGTTCTATGATTGCACTAAAGATACAGTTGGTATGGTATGGATATCAATATTGTTCAGCCATTGCCCCTTCACTATATAACCTTTGCTCAGCGTCAAGCTCTCCAAGCTGCAGAAAGTCGTGCTTGAGCGCCTCCTCAGCCGTGATCCTTTTGCTTGGGTCCAACTCCATGCACCACTCCAAGAAGCTGACAGCCACCTTCTCGTCTGGTGTCAGAGGCTTGTCGTCGGCTCGGCATGTGCTCCAAAGGATGATCTTCTCCATGGAGAAACCGCCTTGACCAACAGTGGGAATGCTGGTCTCAAAGACGGACCCGTGCAAAAGGCCCGCGGCTTTCATGCGCTTAGAGCCAAATATGGTGGCAATCTCGATCATGGCCTCGACATCGTCGGCCGAGTTGAAGAAGGGGAAGCGCTTCGACATGATGGTGAGGATGATGACACCCGCGGACCAGATGTCGATGGCTGTCGTCTGCTCTGAGCACTTGAAGAGGACTTCGGGGGCACGGAAACCTCGAGTGCCTGCACGATTGGCACGGCGAGAAGAGCGAGTGTCGGACTTGGGGTACCCTGGCTGAGGGTTTGTCGCGTTTTGCGCCCAAACCGAGTTGACCTGACGGTGTTTGCGCACTTCTCGGCTCTCGTGGCATAGACAGGGCTTGCAGTCGGAGCCTTCTCGCTCGGCGAGGCCAAAGTCGACGAGGACACCGCGCTGGGTGGTCGGGTCGTAGAGGAAGTTTGTGGGCTTAATGTCTCGATGGAGGATCTTGTGGTCGTGTACGCTCTTGAGAGCGGTAAAAAGCTCGCGGAGGTAGATGGAGATGTCAGGAATGGTCATATCTCGAAAGTAGGCGCGGAAGTCTCCATGGCGGAAGTAAGGGAGGATGGCCACGACCTGGTCGGTTTCTCGGAAGGCGGTGATTAGGGGGCAGACGGAGGGACATTGGCGGAGGTCGTGGAGGAGCTCGAGCTCATTAAGGATACGGGAGGGACTTGAGGTGACATAGATCTTCTTTATGGCAACGTAGCGTGCCTTGCGACGGGGCCGGTGAGATACGGGGCTATTGTCTGGCTTCGGAGGTGGCGTCCACTTTGACGAGTCGTCTTCATAGTCCCAACTGTTGTCGTAGTGGTCGTACTTGATGTCCTCGGCCTTGTACACGGTTGAAAATGTGCCTGAGAGTCTTGGTCAGGTTTCAATGGACAGTCCAGCAAGAGGAGATTCGGCCTACCTTCACCAATGCGCTTGATCAGACGGTATCGGTTACGAAAGCCAGGGAAATCGCTCTGTAACTTGTCCATGTCTGCTTGGACGCTGCGGTCGACAGCCTCGTCTTCAGACGACTCGTCTGCACCCTCATCCTCCTCCTCCTCTTCCTGAACCTCATGTTGTTGTAGTTGTTGTGGTGGTGGTGGCGGTTGTTGCTGCGGCTGGTGGTGGTATTGTTGATGATGCTGATGCAGTTGTTGCGGGTCGTGGTGCTGCAGCATGTGATGTTGTTGACGCAGATGGATCTGTTGAGCCCTCTCATCTTCTTCCGCTGGCTCAGCCTCTTCAGTGCACTCTTCCTCCACCATCATCTCCGTATCCTCTGTCCTGATATCCTCGTGGATATCGAAGTGCTCGTCGACATGGTGATGGACCACACCAGCCATTGTCACTCTCCGGTACCGCGACTTTGCGATATGTTGCGCCCAGGTGAATTAGCTCAGAGCATGCAGACCGTTTCCACAGTGAATTCGAGCAGCTGCAGGCAGAAATGTCAAAGCAAACAACAACCTTGAAGGCCAAGGCAACTTGAAGCAGTAACAGCAGACGAGAGTTTCTGGGTGCGTCGAGGTTTGGAGGGGTTGCGTCAAAAGGCTTCTCTCATGGTGTGGCTGCAGGGGTTTGGCAGGTACACAAGACGATGTGTTTTAGTGGGCAATGGCGGGGGAGACGGGTTCTAGCTTCTGAGTGGCCGCGTAAAAGAAAACAAAAACAATCGTTGCCAAGGGCCAGGTCTGTCCGCCGCCACATAACCCCCCAAATACCATACAACAGCTATCATCGTCAATAATATCATCATCGTCTGCACCGACGGATCCGGCAACTAACGGTGAGCGCGATCGCAGGATACGGTTGGCGCGCAGAAACGATACTTTTGATACCAGATGATATCTTGTTGAGTATATCCGCGCCTTCGACATTGTCTATTTATCACTGTCCCCTTCGCTTCTTCCTTTCTCTTCTCTCCGTCGCGCGCACGCTTTTGCGGCCGCGACTCCTTCACACCGCCCATCATGGATACCATCAGCTTCGATCTGAACGATGCTCTCAAGCATTACATGTCCGATCCGGCGAGCATCGCTACTCCGGAGGCCGATACCGCTCTATTCGACTGCGAGAATGACCCCGAGGCGCTCACAAACCCTGCTGTGGTCAACGCGGTTCTAAATCCCATAGTCGATGCTGTCGCCGACAATCCCGACGCAATCATGCGCGCTTCCAATATGGACTCGTTGCAGTTCCTCCTCAAGTTAGCCCCCATTTCCCTTCACCCCTCCTCTCCAGAAACTCCGACATGGTTGGGACGCGATTCTGAGCTAGTTCAAACTCCCAGATACACAGCACACCTCCCTACCCACGCCCTCAGCAAGATCTTCGACCTCATCATGAGCGGCCTCAGCGCCGAGGCCGACTCCGTACACACCGATATCGATTCCCCGGATGAGCAGGACTCGGTACCCCACCATAAGCAGCTCCTCGAGATCTACGCCTTTCTCCTACAGTGGACCATCGCCGCCGTCGAGACCAAGGCTGCTGAGAAGTCATCAACAGCCCCTGCCGGCAGAGGCCGTGGAAAGCCCAAAAAGGGTGCGGCCAAGGACAAAGACGCAGCTTGGGACTCGGCGACGCAGCTGCAAGCCGCCTTGGAGATCATGTGCAAGGTCCTGAAGCTCAAGCTCGCCAAGATCTTCCTCACCACGAGCGAGAGAGACACCTTCATTGGGCTACTTACCCGACCGGTCTACATGATTTTGGAGAGCGAGCAACGGGTGAAGGCCACGGCTATCCGCATGCATTGCTTCAAGGAGCTGTGCATTGCTGTCAAGCACCACGGTCATGGATATGGTATGCATTGCCGAGGGCTCAATCATGGGCAGATTTGGAAAGCTGACAGTGAAAAGCGGCGCAAATCAACATCATCCAGAACCTGACCTACTTTGAGCACCTGTCGGAGCCCATGGCCGAATTCCTACATATTCTAGCCGAGACATACGACTATCCCCAGCTCGCTGATGAGGTCCTGCGCGAAATCAGCAACAAGGAGTTCAACTCAAACGATACCCGAGGACCCAAGTCTGTGTCTTCTTTTATCGCCAAGTTGTCTGAGCTGGCGCCGCGCCTGGTGATTAAGCAGATGACGATGCTCGCAAAGCAACTAGACAGCGAGGTAAGATCAATTGGATAACAGCATCGTCCGTGTCTGACATGAGTAGTCATACACGCTCCGATGCGCCCTTATTGAGGTCTGTGGAAATATGGTCGCCCATCTCAGCAAGCAGGATGAGCGCAGCGAGAACCACAAGTCCCAGCTCAACGCCTTTTTCGACGTCTTAGAAGAGCGTTTCCTTGATATCAACCCGTACTGCCGATGCAGGACCCTCCAGGTCTACATGAGACTCTGTGATCTTGAGCAAAAGTTCCCTAAGCGACGTCAGAAGGCTGCCGAGCTTGCCTGCCGAAGTCTAGAGGACAAGAGCAGCAACGTGAGGCGCAATGCCATTAAGTTGCTTGGCACGCTCATCAAGACTCACCCCTTTACAGTGATGCACGGCGCACAGCTATCAAGGAAGGAATGGCAGGCTCGTCTGGACAAGGTCGACGAGGAGCTGAACGCGCTCAAGCCCCCGCCTGGTATGCCCGGGTTTGGAAGTGATCAAGCAAATACCACCGTCGATAACGAGCTGTTGGACGAAGCGACGCAGCTTGCCTCTCCTGAGAAGCCTAAGCCAATGACGGAAGAAGAGAAAGTGGCTGCCATCAAGAAAGCTCAAGAGGAAGCTGCCACGGGCGAGGCTATTGAGAAGCTTACCCTGACCAGGAGGTACTACAACGAGGCGCTCAAGTTTATTGACGTTATCCATGATGCTACCGGTACGATCTGTCAGCTGCTGGGTTCGAGGAACAAGAGCGAGGTCATTGAGGCCATCGATTTCTTCGAGGTTGGCGACGCCTACAACATCGAGAAGAACAAGGTCGGAATCCGTCGCATGCTTCGCCTTATCTGGACCAAGGGCAACAGTGATGAAGGCAAGGGAGTTCAGACGCACTTGATCGACTGCTACAGGCGACTCTTCTTCGAGGCCCCCGATTCGTTCAGCCCCAACGATGCGGCCAACTACATCGCGCGGAATATGATCAGTCTGACATTTGGCGCGACGCCTGCCGAACTCACCTCTCTCGAGCAGCTGCTCGCGACGATGATGAAGGGCAACATGATTCCTGAGGTCGTCATCAACAAGCTATGGCAGGTCTACGGCGTCCAGAAGCGCGAGATTTCGCGAACTCAGCGACGAGGCGCCATCATTGTTTTGGGAATGCTGGCAACTGCGAACCCCGAGATTGTGGTGGGTGAGATAGAGACGATGCTGCGAACCGGTCTTGGGGTGCATGGGTGCAACGACCTCCAGCTAGGCAAGTATACCTGCATCGCTCTGAGGCGGATCAACCCCACAGGACGACAGGCAAAAGATTCTCCCGTCAAGTTTTCCCGCCTGCCCAACGACCATGCCGTTTCGGTCAGACTGGCTGCCATCATGGAGGTGCCTTCGGACAGCAAGGAGTGGTATGGAGTGGCAGAGCAGGCCATCAGTGCCATATATGCCATCTCCAAGCATCCCGATATCCTCTGCTCAGACATTATCCGACGAAAGACGCGACAGGTCTTTGGGCAGCCCCACTCTCGACCGTCCTCACGACCCAGCTCAAGGCCTGTATCTCGAGACGATACCAAGGTTGCCCCGGCCGCAGACCAGACCGTCACACAGGGCGAGAAACCCAAGACGCGTGATAATGCAATTGCCCTTTCCCAGCTTCTTTTTATCGTTGGGCATGTTGCCATCAAGCAGATTGTTCACCTTGAGCTGTGCGAACTTGACTTCAAGCGTAGAAAGCAGGAGAAGGAGAAGCTCGCGCCAACCAAGGCGGACAAGGACAAGGAGGACGCAGACGAGCTGGATCTCATCGGAGGCACAACAGAGGATGACTTCACAGAAGCCATGGCTCACATCCGTGAGCGAGAGCTTCTGTACGGGCCCAGCTCGCTGCTGGCTGTATTTGGTCCTCTTGTCTCTGAAATCTGCGCCAACAACACAACATATGCCGACCTTGGCCTGCAGGCGGCCGCGACCCTCTGTCTCGCGAAACTCATGTGCGTGTCTGCCGAATACTGCGAGGCCAACCTGCCGCTGCTCATCACCATCATGGAGCGCTCGCCTGATGCCACGGTTCGATCGAATGCCGTCATTGCTCTGGGAGACATGGCCGTCTGCTTCAACCACCTGATTGACGAAAACACGGACTTCTTGTATCGTCGGTTGGCTGACGACGACGCGTCGGTCAAGCGAACGTGCCTCATGACGTTGACCTTCCTAATCCTGGCTGGCCAAGTCAAGGTCAAGGGTCAGCTCGGCGAGATGGCCAAGTGCATGGAGGACGAGGACCGCAGGATAGCAGATCTGGCGAGGATGTTCTTCACTGAGCTCAGCACCAAGGATAATGCTGTGTACAACCACTTTGTGGACATGTTTAGTTTGCTCAGTGCTGGAGGCAACATGGAGGAGGAGAGCTTCCGCAGGGTTGTGCGGTTCTTGCTCGGCTTTGTCGAGAAGGTGAGTTTCCTAGAATGGCGGCCCGTCTTGGAGAGAGGAGTGACTAACGCGTCAATTAGGACAAGCACGCGAAACAGCTGGCTGAGAAGCTTGCGGCTCGACTCAGCCGATGCGAGACGGAGCGACAGTGGAACGATGTTGCCTTTGCGCTGGGCATTCTACAACACAAGAACGAGGAGATTACAAAGCTGGTGTCGGAGGGTTACAAGATGGTTCGCTCGTCGGCTTGAGATGTGTCCACTGTATATGTTTGTACGGCATGTTACGTCCTGGATACCGGGAGTCTGGATTGGGTTGGAACGACGGCATGAATGACATGGAATGGGATGTAATGACGGATTTAGATGGTTGATGAGTTGGAGGCATATCTTGACTTTGTCGCGGCATTGATACCAGTTTCTTTGATGAATTTTGGTGTTTTGATATTTTGGGGTTCTTTTCGTGCTTTCTTCGTAATTCGTATTGGTGCTGTGGGAGTTGTCCTTTGTTGTGTTTATTGTTTGAGCACGGCGAGGAAGTTGTGCACCAATGTACATCGGCTTTCATTTCCGACGTTGCGAGGTTATCATCTGGTCGAGTCTACGGCACAAGACAAGCCTCCACCGTTGATTCAAAGCCCAGGTCGACTATCGCAAAGATACACATAATAACTACTACACTTTAATTATGATTGACTCACTCAAACAGCAGCGATTTTGTGGCATGCTCCGCGCCAGTCTAGGGTAGCTCCGATGGCATGACACGCGCCACCAACTCTGAGGCCACTTGTTGCGTCTGGAGCCATCGTGACTTTGCCAACGCCCCACAGAAACCGTCCAAGTGACAGCCTCGGCCATGGGCCTCCGCGTTTTGATAATGAGAGCGGACGGAGGAAGAAGCAAGGCCGAGTCAAGAAGAGCAAAGCACGAGGAACAAAGACATATTAATGGGCAACGGGATGCATCATGATATACTTCCACTGTTTGTTCCGAGGCTTTGAAGTGGTGCAAATGCAGGGAGGAAGTAAAAGTCAGCCGCGAGCGATTGCTTGATGAATGAATGATGTGACTGATGCTAGTGAGAGAGAGCAGGAGCTTTACTGTACTGTACTGTAGCCCAGGGTCTGTTGCTGATGCGCGTTCCATGGCAGCCCCCAAAAGTACAAAAAGGGCGGGTCTTCCCACCTGTTTTCGCGGCAGTTGCGACCCATCATAGGACCACTGTCTAATCCTAGTATACTTTATCGGTAGGTACCATTGCTTCCATTCCATGCATTCATTTACGTCAGGGTTGCGACTCTTCGCTGACGCTTACCTAGGTCTATGACTGTAGGACCCGTTGCTTCCGACAACTCTTTAGGAAGCAATATTTCTTACCTTATAGGTATCCATTGATATCGACGAAACCTCCTACATAAGGTCGAGGTACTCCAACATCCCCGCGCTTCCATTTGTGTGACCCTACCACTGGAGCTGTCGCAGGCATTAGACTTGGAAGCGTGCTTTCTTTACTATTTCTTTTCTCGTTGATCAAGTTCAATTAGGGAACGGAAATACAAGAAAGCTACAACTCAATCTTGTCTGAACTCTATCCCTTAAGTTGTCGTGTTTCTTTATTCTTTTGGATTGAATCCAGCACCTTGTCGCTCCCCGGTCATCGATCCCGATCGCCATCACCAATCCTGGAAGCTCTATTGAGAGCAACCGTACGCCGGACTTACGTTGTAGCGCGTTCCGTTCCAACCTACCTTACCTAACAGTGGGCACTGGACCCACGTGACGCTTCAACTGACGGCCCGTTTGCGGTACAAGCTGCCCGTGCCGTGCGCCCGTCCGCGCTGAGTGCTGTGCTTCCATTGATTGCGCTTGTGAGCTCTGCCTGCTCAGTGCGTCACCGTTACCTTTGTGCAAGCTTTCCCCGACTTGAAGATAACGATCAAAGACATCATCACCCACCAACGAGCGACGCACCACGACGTGAACAAACAAGAGACTCTTGAATCAGTCAAGCAGATTTCTGCGCTCTACGTGAAGACACGAAAAAGTCCATTGAGACTTGTTGTCCATCGAGACTTGTTTGGCGACCATCTACACCATCTTGGTTCGCTTGCGTCTTTGAGCTGCGCGCTGAATCGCATCGCTTCGTCGCGCCGTCAATCCAGTGAGGCCATGGGCTTGACTGGAGTGTCTGCGCCGTGAAGGATCAAGAAAAGGGGAGCTCTCTAGGTACGTCATTCTTTGTGACGACGCCGCATTGGCATCGTAAACGCGACATTGAAGTGGATCGGCAGACTTCACATGACAGGATAGGACTTGACAAACAAGCACATGCTAACCCTTCTGGTTGTGACTTTGCAGACTCGAGGCGTACCAAGCCCACCACAAAAGAAATCCCTTTCCTACAACATCAATACCAATACCGACACCACACAGCCCAACATGTTCGACAAAGTCGTCCCGCTGGGCACGCGCCTACACTACCCCATCACCATCACTAAACTACTCAAATTGCCTGGAGACTCGATCAAGAAGCAGGAGAGTCTCTTTGAATACAAGTTCTCCTGGAAGCGCAAGGTCAACGAGGACACCTGGACCGATGAAACCACATACACCGAGTTCGACAGCCCCGCCGAAGGCAAACTCAAACAATGGCGCATCCGCGAGGGTATGGAGATCGCGTCCGACGCGCCCTGTATGATGGTCGAGGAGGCGTGCGGCCACGAGGTCCAAGTGCAAGGACTTTGCAGCTTGTGCGGCGCTGACATGACCGAGACGAACTGGGCGAGCGACAACCGGGATACGGACCGCGCCATGATCAACATGACCCACGATCAGAACGTCCTGACGGTCAGCGAAAGCGTCGCCACCAAAGCCGAGCACGAGAACCAGAAGCGACTGCTGAGACAACGGAAGCTGATTCTCGTCGTTGATCTGGACCAGACTATCATCCATGCCTGCATCGAGCCCACAATCGGCGAATGGCAGCGCGACCCGTCGAACCCAAACCACGCGACTGTCAAGGACGTCAAGAGCTTCCAGCTCAACGATGACGGGCCTCGTGGCCTCGCGAGTGGATGCACCTACTATATTAAGCTGCGACCTGGCTTGATGGAGTTTCTCGAGGAGGTGGCCAAGATGTACGAGTTGCACGTCTACACGATGGGCACACGCGCCTACGCCCTTAATATTGCCAAAATAGTCGACCCCGGCAAGAAACTCTTTGGTGACCGTGTCATCAGCCGCGACGAGAATGGTAGCATCACCTCCAAGAGCCTGCAGCGCCTGTTCCCTGTCAGCACGGATATGGTGGTCATTATTGATGATCGAGCTGACGTGTGGCCGCTGAACCGACCAAACCTGATCAAGGTGGTACCCTACGACTTCTTCAAGGGTATTGGCGACATCAACTCGAGTTTCCTGCCCAAGCGGCAGGACATTTTGCCAATTCTGAAGCAGAAGCCAGCGGATCCAAATGTGAAGCCAGTTACCAAGGCATCCCCTCTGGACTCGCTCATGAAGATGAGCGGAGGGGATGACCCAGCTAGCTTGAAGATCCAGGCCGAGGAGCAGGAGAAGACGCTGGAGAAGCAGCTGACGGACCGGCCACTGCTGCACATGCAGGAGGAGTTGGATAAGGAGGATGAGCAGCAAGACCCCGAGAGCGGCGGCGACTCATCGCCCAGCCACCACCGGAATCTCCTCGTTGATGATGATGAGGAGCTCATCGCCCTCCAGGATCACCTCACTGACCTGCACACCTCCTTCTACGAGACGTATGACCGGCGGCGGGCGGAGCGGAGAGAGAAAGAAGGGACACATCCACCCGCGCACAGCAAAACGAAGCGGAGGGCGTCTGTGGATGATGGGGTTGATCTATCCATGGTCCCAGATTCCGGCGATATTCTCGACGAACTCAAGTCTAACGTTCTTTCTGGTCTCGTGATTGTGCTGTCCGGGCTTGTGCCGCTTGGAGTCAAGGTGGAGGAGTCCGAGATTGGGATGCAAGCTCAAAGCTTTGGTGCACAGGTCCTCGACACCATTTCAAAGCGAGTGACGCATCTCGTTGTTTCTTCCTCACGTCCGCGGACAAAGAAGGTGCAGCAGGCGGCTAAGATCTCCAGCATCAGGATTGTCAATCAGAATTGGCTCATCGACTGCCTCAGTCAATGGCGGCGGCTAGACGAGCGGCCGTATTATCTGGAAATCCTCGATGCTGACCGAGAGAAGGGAGAAGACGATATTACGGAGATAGCGTCAGAGGCCGAAGAGGCCGAAGAGGCCGAGGACGTGCAAACGGGTCAGGAACTGAAGGACTTTGACTGGGGCGAGGCGGAAGACGAACTGGCCGAGTTCATGGATGATGATGATGACGTCGATAGTGTCGCTGAATCAGCTACGGTCTCTGACACAGAGACCAACGACACCGAGAGCGTGAAGCAGGGCACCAAGCGAAAATTACGGGCCGATGCGGACGAGTCGGACGACGACGGAACATCAAGTATCGGCGAGAGCATCCTTGCTAAGAAGCAGCGCGTGGCACGGAGTCGAGGAGCATCAACACTGCGGTCAATACACACGCCCAACGGCGACGACGCAGACGAGGAGGGCGTGAGCTTACCCACGCCGGGGCCCACGGGTGACGAAGCGATGGAGGACAAGAACGGATCACGGGTGATCAACCCGGATGAGAGCCAGGACTTTGACGAGGATGAGCTGGAGCGAGAGCTGCTGGCCGAGCTGGAGGCGGCTGGAGACTAAACTTGAAGCCCACGGGGGTTGGGGTATTTGAGGCGCGTGGCGCAGGATATTTTCATTAAAAGAGATGATTTAGAGGAGTGTACATGGGGTGAAAGGCGAGGGAGTTATCTTTGTGTATCGTGTACCTAGTGCAGTTAGTATACCCCCCCGTTGAGGCATGGGCAATGAAATATTTGATACAGATGACGGGGACAGACAGCAGGCAGAGCATCATGACTGCAACAGGCACTCTTTATGTCAAGGCAGTTATATATAAATGACACGCAAGACTCATGTGCCTTAATCTTGGCTCAATTCCGGTAGGCATGGCAAAACCACTAGTTGTCAGATACATATATACACACACACAGTGGCCAGCAAGCGAGGCCATCTTGTCCAATCTCTTTCTCTACACCCCTTCGGCTCTACACCCCCTCTGCTCTAGTTTGTGGTGGGAGGGGGAGTCACGGCAAAGGTCGGCCGCACGAATCTAGACATGTCATGTTAGACACAGGCTTGGGATGGTTGACGAGAGGGGGGCTTACCGGTCAGTGTTGTAGACCTTGGCGTTGTCGCCCAGCAACTCCTTCTCGCGCTTCTGGTCGGCCAGGTATCGTCGCACCTGGTCGCGGTCCTCCTCGGCCTGGAGGAGGGGGATGAGGTTGATGCGGGCCCACATCTTTTCACGGCCGAGCTCGCTGGGGAAATGTAATGTCAGCGTGTCCATCTTTGTGAGGTCGGAGGGAGAGGGGGCATGGGAGCGTACTTGGCCTCTCGCATGCCGTGGATCAGCTTGTACCAGCCGTAGCCCATGACGGCGCCCATTCCGAGGAGAAGGATGCCGGGACGGAAGCCCTTGGCGGGGAGATGTCGCTGTTGATGGGGTCAGCGTCTGTCCATGACTCCAGCGTCCATGACTCCAGCTGTCAATCCGTCAAATGAATCCAGCTCTTGATCTTCAATGGCTCCGTCTCTTTCGTGCGTCGTTCGTTTCGCATCAACCAGGGAGATTCGTCGGGTCTTTCGGTCCATGCTCGCCATCTCCAGTCCCTCGTCCACACCGATTGAGCCCAGGCCTGGTAACCGTGTATCGCCCGTTCTCCCAGCTTCGTCTCTCAAGCTCACTTCAAACGTACCTTGTACTGGACGGGCTCGTACCCGCCCCGAGGGGGCATATCTTGAGGCATGCTGGGCAAGCGAGTCGCTCGTCGGCGTCGGTCGCGGGTCGGTCAATTGCGTCTTCCTCGAATCGAATCGTCTCGTCTCGTTACCGTGGGTTCCCTCGTGCGGGCGGGCGGTCGTGGCGCAGGGTTCAATTGTTCCTCGGACGTTTGGATCGTGAGGTGATTGTTTTCCCGGCTGCCGAGCGAACTGTGGAAGGCTGTCTGGATTACGTAAGGGGGGAAGGGAAGCTTGACGTTGGCGAACTGAAGCCGGGGTAAAGCCGCCAAAGCTGGACCAGGGTGCGTTACATAAGCGGGGCGGGCCAGTAGATTTGCACGGATTACCAAAGGTTTGGGTGAAGCCATCACCAAACGTTGAGACGCGCAGGCAATGCATTATTCAAGTCTCCTGAAGTCGTTGTTTTCCCTAATCAGATTGCGTCAACTCGGGATAATAGGATGGAAAATCCGTTTCGTCGACTCAGTGTTTGGACAACGGGACTTCTCTATCCGCTACAGACTACAGTACCTGGTTTGACAGCGGCGCTGCTCATGAGCAATTCGCAAACCACAGTTGGTTCCACAGAGGAGATGATTCAACGACCAGTCACAATGTGCGGTCTAGCTTGCCTTTCTGCTGATTGTTGCCAGCACTAGTGTAGTGCTGTGGGCAGGACTGACTGCGTGAGACGAGACTCAGCTTACTCCTTCTTTGTCAGGTCCTTTGGAAAATCAATTAATCCATTTACAAGACTTTGATGCCAAACTTGAACTTTATCGCTACTCAACACCATTCTTAAGTGTCTTGTTACCGCGAACATGAATAACGACCAGGATCCCGATCCGGAACCCGACCGTCTCCTGGATCCCCCAGGAAAACTCGACATAACGAGGGGGCTAGCCCACACTCCATTCAACCCCTTTCCATATCCCCTCCGATCTCCTATCATCCCGTCAACTCAAGACCCGGATAACGACTGGTTCCGCGCAGCCAGATCCCTTCTGATCGTCCGATCAGCCTGCTTGAGACCTCTTCAGCCAAGCCTGCTCCAAAAGAAGAACCAGCACATACAATTCTACTTCTGGACGGCCCTCGACAGATCCAACCGCTACAACAACGATGCCGCCGCGAACCCGCGCCTCTGGGAGTATCACGACATGCGTGGTATGCTGACATGGTAGCGCCTGATTGTCCATGCTCCTCTACCCATTGCATCGGCGGCTGCTCACGAAGACGGCCTCTGGCGCGTCGCTCTACAGAGCTCGCCCTGGTTCGACTGTCCCATCTTTAATGACCTGATGTATGAGCCGAAGAAGGGAGATGACGGGGAGGTGGAGCGGGATCTGAACGGGAATGTCAGGATGAAGCTGCGAAATCCGAGGTCGGCGGAGCTCGAGCAGGAGTTTTTCGACAGGTAGTGGTTCAAGGCGTCGCAGTTGCCGCTGAGGAGGTTTGAGAATGGGGATGCGGTGTTGCCGATTACTGCGCCGTATTATCGTTGGATCAAAGGGGATGAGGCGATGAAGTGGTCGATCGAGGAGTCGCCAGAGGAAGAGTTGCCAGGGGAAGAGTTGCCAGGGGAAGAGATTCCAGGGGAAGGGATTCCAGGGGAAGGGATTCCAAAGGAAGAGTTGCCAGAAGAAGAGCTGCCAGAAGAGGAGTTGCCAGACTCGCAAGGGGCTCCAAGGCGCAGAACTGCAGCCTGGTGAAGGGACTGAATCCACAGGAATGGACTTGTAGTCTCAACACAGTTGAGACGTACAAACGTGCTCCAGGAATTCGATTCGACAGGCTGAATCGAGGTCATGATATAGACAGAGAACGCCTATAACAGGTTCAATAAAAGCGTTACAGAACATGAGCATGAAATCAATTCCCCCTCCCAGTATATCAAATAAAAAGGAGTCAACTGAAAAAAGTGAGTCTAGAACTATTAACAAATACAACAAATGCCTTCGCTTTAAGCGGCCTTTCTTCAGTTATAGGCCATACTCTACTCAACACATTGTCATGCGTCCGGGACAGTAATATCAACAACAAGCTTAATGCGCCCTGGAGGAGAACGGGGAGCTGAAGAATGTCGAGACTGACGTTGTTTGCCTCGACAGGCACCAATTCCGCAATCGTAAACGACTGCCGCAGGCGATAACCGACAGGCTGTATGCGCTATTCCGGTAGGATGCAGAAGTGAAGTATGGGGATATACCTGATAATTGGAAGTGTAAGAATATGCTGAGGTGAGATGAAAAGAACCAGAGTTTGCACAGAGTACGAGATATATTACCCAGCACATCTGTATCCTTTCCCATGTCCCCATCTTCAGAGTCCTTGCACAGTTATCGCCATCAGTGGTCTCAGGCTTCAGTCTAATTCTATATCTATGACCGAGAACACAGCTTGGGCTTTCTTTTTCATCCCCCAAGATTCCTGCCTGCTATATAGTTGTTGGTTCTTGTGAACCTCGACCACATCTGGTGAGCTGAGCTGCATCGTCCACCTGGTACTGGTCTGCGGTATCAACGCTCTATTCCGATATCCTCAATCAAACAAGAGCTCGGAAAAACGCTGTCTCGCTCCGTCCAGATCCCAATCAACGATACGCCTTTCCTTCGACTCGGCCATCTTTCTCTCCACAAAGGGCTCCATAGCTGCTCTCTCTTCCTCACTCAACAGGTGTGCTCTCGTCTTCCACAGGTCATTCTTGGAAACACCGCCTTCTCGATCGCCGAAGAATCTCTCGTCCAAATATCTCCAGTACCTGGTGTCAAACGCCCAGCTTTTCCTGGCTGCATAGCTGAGGAAAAACCGCCCCGTTTCCCAGCTTTCTTGCATATACGTAGACAATGGCGCCGGTAGAGAACTGGGCTCTGTCATGTCCGCTTCTGCCTTTCTCATAGCAGAAAGCCAGGTTTTCAAGCGCAATTCATATGTTTCTCTCCACTCGTCAATGCCGGTTGACCACATCTCAGCCGTCTCAAGGAGGAGCCACCAAGGTGGGTCGAGTATAAACTGCGTTGGCCCAACATAGGTATATTCCCAGTCGATGAGGGCGGCGATGTTATCCGAGCCGTTGAGAAGGATGTTTCCTGCCCGAAAGTCATCGCCCCAGAGTCGAAAAAGATGGGAACCGGATGGGGCTGGGGTGAGCGTGCGAGATGCAATGTTGAACGACTGGGTAGACCAGTTGTCCTCGGCGAATCCAAAAGTAGAGAGCCGACCTTGTCTCGCCAATTTGCGAAAGATTTGGCGTGCCACGTACTTGTTTCGGCAATCATCCTCGGAAGTGACCAGGTCGTTGTGCTGAAAGATGAGCTGTGCGATATGCATATCTGCTAGTGCAGCATACCATTCGTCTGCAGTCTCATACGTCTTGCCCCTTGGTGGAAGCACGCCGGGAGGAATATTCGCGAGTCGAACCATATCGGTCATGTTGTGAGTTATCGGCCTACCAGCCACCTCATAGGTACCCTCGTCGGTCTCAACCAAAGACCCAATCCGTGGGAAAGTTAGCTCGGAAAGCTTCAGCAGACAGTGTGCTACCTGGCCCCAGATGGCCTCTAACGTGGGCTCTGGAACGTTGGGGTCTAGAGCGTGAGGCGCTGAAGGGTCCTCGCTGGGTCTGGTCAACCTCGCCGACACGCTCCCGCAATTCTCAATACGTTCCATAACGACAAAAGGGCCAACCGGTGAGTCCTGATCATAAAAGAATTGTCGGGGGATGGGCAGCTGCGTCTGTTTCACAAGAAAGGCTGCCGTGGCCGCTTCTTGAATGGTTTTCTCGCTTGGGAACTGGACCAGGCTTGGGCAAGGTAGTCTGATGATAACATCTGGAGATGTTCCTTCGAGACGTATCCTGTAGAGAATGTTGAAGCCGCCGACGATCAAGGGTGATATCAAGGTTGCTGATTTGCCGAAAAGGCTTTCCGCGAGTTCTTCCACTTTGCGACAAATTGTTTTGAGTCGCAGTCGTCTTTGTGCTTCATCGGAATCTTGGTCGTTCTTGTCCCAGACAAGGTTATCGAGTTCTTCTTGACCACTGTACATTGTTGTCACAAAAACAGCGCCTTGTCCAATGACTTTAAGGCTTGGAAACAAAGAGGGTGAGGCAGGAAGGGTAACAGTTCGCAAGTGGCAGATTGGATTGTATCCAAGTGTTCATTGAAGGTTACGCCCGCCAAGCTCGATCTGATTGGAGTTGGTCGCCCTGCTGTGGAGTGGCTGGGCACAGCTAACTTGGCTCTAAAAGTCTCCCTTTTGCCAGCGTAATTGGTATTGGATGATAGAGAGGTAGTCAATCAAGAGCGAACAGTTAGCAATATTCATGTTGGTTCTTGCAAGGTTGCACCACCGAGTTCCAAAGGTGCTCGAGAACCGACATCTGTGACAGAACCATAAGGCTATTAGATAGTATTCAGGCTGAATTGTCGTTCATCGTGTCATAACACCACGTGAGCCAGGATGGGAATCCCTGCACTCCCCAATCCGGGGCTCCTCACTCATCAGGAGAGCTTAACAAGTGGAGTGACCCGACCGGAAGTGTCCAGGCGAGCCAGAGTGGAATCTGGAGGATCGACGCAAGGGAACTACTCTGGAGAATGGTGACTCCGCACGAAGGGATATGGAACTCTCGCTTGCGTTTTGATCCGCTGATCGACAGTAGCTGCACGAAAAGAACACTGATGTTTATATATATATTAATATGACAGGGTCTACTCGGGTTGATAGGGCCCGAGAGTCAGACAAAGGAACATCAAGCATGATCGAGGTGGGGCTATGGCTCGCGTAGGCAGCGAGTTCCCATGCTTGAGGGTGTTCTTCCAAGGCTGGAGATAAGTCGGGGTAGCCCATGTCTCATTAGAGCGGTTAACTGGCGGACCGTCCATTGAGGATGCTGCACTTGAGGCGGCTATATAAGCAACTGATCAACCTCACCGTTGCGCCACGTGGAATCTCGTGTATTCTTTGTATTCGACCTCGATAGCTTACCTGTTCGAAGCATAACCATGGGCAATTCACCCGAGAAGAAGCCCTTCTTCGGGTTTCGAGGAGGATGGCTTACATTCTGGATCACCGCGAGTCCATTCTTGGCAAAGCTCTGTGTAGACGGCATCTGACTATTCTCACATAGGTTGCATGCGCTACAGATATGATGCTCTTTGGCTACGATCAAGGCGTTTTTAGTACGTCTACTTTCTACTGACTATTCGCTCTGAGCCTAACGACATCTGTTTCACAGGCGGCGTTGTCGTAACTCGGGACTTTCTTGAGCTGCACAACCTTGTAGGCCCTTCAAAGACTAATATCCTGGCAACTGTCACGGCCATCTACGACATTGGATGCTTCGTCGGCGCCCTGATTGCCTTCACTATCGGCGAACGCCTAGGTCGGAAGAAGACTATTGTGGTCGGCACTGTGATTATGTCTATTGGTACTATTATCAAGGTTACGTCCTACAGCCTTCCTCAGATGATTGCCGGACGTATCGTTCTTGGGTGAGCATCGTATCTGGCGAGAAGAGTCAGTGTTCTTGAGAGGATATTGACGACTGCTAGTATTGGAAACGGAATGAACACTGCAACAGCTCCCATCTGGCAGACGGAAACTGCGCAGGCTAAATGGCGCGGCAAGCTGGTCATCTTGGAGATGGCCATGAACATTGCTGGCTTCTCCCTCGTCAACTGGATCAACTACGGACTGTCTTTTGTAGAAGGTTCTGTTGCCTGGCGTTTCCCACTCGCGTTTCAGTTTGTATTCATCTTCGTACTGTTCGCCACGGTTCCATGGCTCCCTGAATCTCCTCGGTGAAGCACCCCATGACAAAGCTCCCATTCTTGTCCGAGGCTGACAGTCAAGTCTCCAGTTGGCTCATCGCACACGACAGAGCGGACGAAGCCGTTCAAATCCTCGCCTGTATCGAGGCAAAGGAGACCAGCGATCCCATTGTCACAGCTCAACTCCACGAGATTCAGTTCAGCGTCGACTACGAACGCGAACACGCCGTCAAATGGATCGACATATTGACCCGTCGCAACCGCGACCAAGCAGACACGAAAACTCTACGTCGTCTCCTCCTCGGCGCGAATACACAGCTCATGCAGCAGTTCGGAGGCATCAACATCATGAGTTACTACATGCCCACCGTCCTCATAAACTCGGTCGGCCTCTCGGAGAACATGGCCCGTCTTCTGTCCGCCTGCAACTCAGTGTCATACCTCATCTTCTCATGCGCTGCTATTTTGCTGGTTGAGAGATGGGGTCGGAGAGGACTGATGCTGTTGTCCACGGCGGGCCAGCTGCTTTCGTTCCTCGTCATCACCATCATGCTTCGATACGCGGTGGGCGACAACAAGGAGTCCTACGCTTCGGCTTCGATTGCATTCTTCTTCCTGTATTTCATTTCCTTTGGGTTGGGCATGTTGGGCGTTCCTTGGTTATATCCTACCGAGATTAACTCTTTGCCGATGAGAACCAAGGGTGCGGCACTCGCGACAGGGACGAACTGGTAAGTCAAGCGTTCAAGCCCTTCGCCAACCTTATTCAATATCTGGTTTATTCAAAAAGATTCTGCCACCTCTCTTCGGTCTCTTTATCCTCACTTACTTGCTCTGCTAACGCCCATTAGGATGACAAACTTCATCGTGGTTCAAATCACACCCATCGGCATCCAAAACCTTGGCTGGCGCTTCTGGATCGTATGGACCGTTACAAACACCTGCTTCCTCCCCGTCATCTACTTCTTATACCCAGAAACCTGTAAGATTGCCCTCTACTATCACCATTCCCTTCAGGAACTTGCATGCTAACGCCTGCTCTCGCAGCAAACCGAAAGCTCGAAGACATGGACGCCTACTTCCGCCAAAACCCCTCAGTGTTCGTCATCAAGGACAAGGATGCCGTTGTGGCCAAGAGACCCCTCAAGTATATACAGCAAGAGGAAGAAGATATCCGGCGCGAGCGGGGCAGAGGAGTCGGGTTTGAGGAGAAGACGTTCTGAAGATTGCCCGTTTGTTCTGATTATGACCCAAGGCCTGTTCTCCCAGAACCAAGGGTTGCAGTACACAATGATCGATGGATATGATCGCTATACTTCCAAGCATCGTCATCCACCTACCTAGTCTCACGTCGCTCATCAAGGACCATCAAAGCCATGCCCAAAAAGACAAATAGCTCCGCGTATGCATTCTCTATCATCTCTAGAGTAGACGTCTATGCACGTGTAAGTCAACAATCGAGCTGGCATCCAGGACGCCTTCATTGCAATCCAATTGACTGGCTCCCAATTAAACCATCACCATCTGACCACAAGGCCCTTGTCGCAAATCGTAAACCTGCCCAAAAAGAAACCCAAGATAAATAGCAAACACGCATCATGTCGCAACGGACGAGCTCGGTAGCGCTTGGCTTCTTAGCGACCGCTCGCTGCCTGTGCCTGTGCCTATGCCTGTGCCTATGCCCAGGCCCAAACCATCACTCAACTTCTTGGTCACGGCATCGGGATCTGGCTCGTCTCTTCCCACGAACGTCCAGCTCTCTTCCGTGTCGTCGTCCTCGCCGGCATCGGGTTGTGCGTTCTTGCCCGCCTTGCGCTTGATGAGACTCTTGGCGTACTCCAAGTCGCGGTAGATGGACTGAATAGCGTTCTCAACACCAGACTCCTACAAAACTGTTAGCAGGTGGCTCATGACAAAAAAAGCTGCTGACTTACGCTTCGAATCTTCTCGCCAAGGACACGAGCCTTGACGATCATGCGTTCGTTCCGAGTCACTTCCCAGAGCGCCCGGCCGAAGCTGTTAGTTCCCCATTTCTTCACCCATACTCCAACGCTCAAGTCTTCAACTCTGCTGGCGAAGAAAAACTGGTCTCCAAAGAACGGCCTGATAATCGTCGGAATGCCCGCTCGCAAGCTGGCACCCGTCGTACCGGAACCACCGTGATGTGCAGCAGCGTCAATTTGCCGGAAAAGCCAGTCATGCGGTGCCGATTTGATGACATGGATCTCTGGAGGCAAGATTGGCTCTTCAGGTCGGGGCTTCGACGGGTCGCTCTTGGGAGAGATGCGATCGGACCAGCCCTTGGAGAGGATGCATCGAACGTCCGCCTTTTGGACGGCATCGATGACCTCCTGCGTCATTTTGGCGGGATCGTTAACAATGATGGACCCGAAGCCGACGTACACCAGCTTCTTCCCATCGTTCTTCGCCTTTGTGATAAAGTCCTGTAGTTCTTGCGGCGGCTCCCATTTGTCACCACCCTCATCTAAGAACCAGTAGCCTGTCACTCTGATCCAGTCCGAAAAGTCTAGAGGTGGGGCGACAACACTCGGGCTGAAGTTGTACAAGAACGGCACCTTATTTGGCTGCATCTTCTCGAGGTTCGTGTTCTGAAGCCCAAGGGTCTTGTTCCTCCATCGATTCACCTGGTACGCGGTAGCCTTCCAGAAGATGTTGTCAAACATGATGTACGTCATGTAATTGTAAGCTCCTCCCATCTTATGCTCAGGCATGATGAAGGCGTGAGGGTACGCTCTCGTCCTTGTCCAAGGCATCGTGAAGGCTCTGAAGTACGGAATGCCGAGCTTCTCTGCGATGTGGATGCCCGCCATTGCTGACGGAGACTCAATGAGCATCTCAGATCCCTCACAGGCCGTATATGCAGAGTCGAGAAGATCATCAAGCCACTCTCGGAAGGTCGAGTTTGCTTCGCGAAGAAATGCCCACGTGAATGTCCCATTCTCGATGCAGAGGCGCATTAGCTCACCAGGATCGCCCTCAACCCGAGCAAATTCGATCCCGTGGGACTCGATCCAACCCTGGAACTCGGCGTGGGTGGCGATTCGAGGCTTGTGACCCTCAGCGAGGAGGCCCTTACAGAGGGCGATATACGGCTGGACATCGCCTCGAGAACCAATCGTCAGACAGGTAATCTTCATCGACCTCTGCGGCTTGAAAGCGAGAGCGGAGGAGTTGGGATCGTCAAATAGAATCGTTGGAGCATTAGAAACTGCAGATGTCTCGCGCGGCAGCTCCAGTTCGTGATCGGCAAATTCGTCCTGTCGCGCCTCTTTCAAGGCATCGCGCTCCGCAATGGCAGCAGCCTCGTCTTCTTGCTCCGCCTGACCAAACACCCCGGACTTTTCAAGATAACGGTTCGTCTCCAGGATTTGATGCAAGGTGACTGCGCAGTCGTCCCGGATTTCTGCCGTGCTGAACTCGAAGAACAGCTCCTCGTGTCCACGAATTACAACTGTCAGGCCGTAGTAGTTGAACCGAAACCCTTTTTCCTTTTGAACATTTTCAATGTCTTTTAGGGGCAGGATAAGCTTCGTTCTTGTCCCCGGAATCATGCTTCGGAAGCAAAATGAGCGGTCGCTGATGTAGAACTTTCCGTATAGAGGCAAGACCCTAAAAATGTACCCAAAGTACGTTGCTAGGAGCTTCTCCGACTCTGGCAGGGTAAAGTGCGCACGGAATCGATCCATCAAGGTTTGCATCTTGTCATCCGCGTCCGCGTCGTCATCGTCATCGTCGTCGTCGTCAGGTCGGAGTGCAGAAGGCTCATCGTAGTGACGATGGCCTCCCTTCCACATCCCGTGCACCTTCTCGACATAGCCCATCGACTCGGTTGCAAACAGCGAGCCCATGCGCTGGCTCGTCCGGCTAAGATATTCTGCAAATGCGTTTGCTCGCTGCAAGGGATAGGCTCCTATCTTGGTGATGCTCTGCAGCGTCGGGGTAGCAGGGCGCTGGGAATCGGTTCCCTCATCGTGCTTCTCGCCCAACGAACTGGTCGTAGCAGCATGAATAACGGGACGAGGATGCGGCAGGTTGTTGCTCGAGTTACGGGGCGTCTGCTTGTCGGGTGATCCATGCTTTCTGGAGGCTGACGCCGACCTTTGAATGGTAGGGCTGTGGAAGACCTCGCTTCCCCTGAGAATCTGGCTCGCAGACGGATCCTCAAGGGAAGATGGGGAAAGAGTAGAGATGCTGGGGTCTTCGGTCGACGACTGAAGGAATGACTCTCCGGAATCCTGCGCTTGCTTTGGAGTCGTGGTACCCTCTCGACGTTTGTGGCTCATTGACCGCCTCGTCCCACTGAAACTCCTTCGGGGGCTGAGATCTCTGATGGAACTCGTCATGTCCACGCTCTTCCGCCTAAATTGTTTGAAGACGTCGAAGCTTGAGCGCGACACTTCCGTACTTACACGAGGACTGAGCTGGCTTGGTGAATGGGGAGACATAGGTGACATAGGAGACAATGTTGCCTTGACTGGCTCAGGCAGCTTGGTAGTCCGCAACTTGTCCACATGAAGACTCTGTCTGTTTGCTGCCACGGATGCTCGGGCTGAAGGGGGCTGCGAAGTCTCTTTCTGGTCGAGACCGGGCAGCCCCTTGCCCGCAGAGCGACTGCCTGAAGAAACATCCTCAATGAGGATCTTGAGAACGTTGATAGCTTCTTTGCCAAAGCTGAAGAAGGAAAAGAAGTACTGTCATGGTCAGCTTTTGATGCACAAGGGAAGTTTGGTCGGATCGCGAACCTCATCCATGGCATATGTCTCATCATTATCAATGACTCGTATCTTGCACGTGTCGGCAAACGCGATCATCTGAGTGTCTTCGATATCGATTACGTTCTCGATCGGCAACGAAATCTTGACGCTGTCTCCGTCATTGTGACTCCGGAAGATGACCCGCTGGAGACTCTTAACCCACTCCTTCGCACTGGGCGCGCTGTCGGCTCTGAAGTTGTATGTCCGATGATGGGTCACAACGGTAAAGTGAAGACCGTCCTTGTCCTTGTCGGTAATGTTGGCCGAGATCCCGTAGCGCAAATCGATCTGGTTGTGGGGGAAATAGAGGTCCGTCGAATTGGTATAGTATGCCAGAACATCGCCCTTCAGTCGGAACCAGTATCGGTTGTATTTAGGATTGTGCTTGCCACTTTTCGATAGGTATCCTGATTTGGCAGCATCGTGCTGTGGACCAGGGTTAGTGTTGTACTCCAGGGGAACGCTCAAGTAACTGACGTACCGCTTTCTTGGGAAGATAGGCGTAGAAGCAGATGTGCTTGGAGGTGATGTACATGTATCCCTGGAGAAGGACGCTTTGCAACAACCAGCAAGGATATTCTATAAGCAAGTCAGCCGTCTTGGAGAGCACAAAGGCATATCAGATATATCGGAAATGACGTACCTTCAATGACCTGTTCTGGCTCATCAAACTCGAAGATTTCCATCAATTTTCTCGCCAGTGGAGGTAGTTCCTGGTCGTCGGTGAGCCGGCTAACATCTGAGGATAGCCTGTCCAGGTCAAAGCTCGGCCGGCTCGACATCTCTGCTTTGGCTTCCAGCATCCTACTCATGACGGGCGCGAGCCGGTTGTGGCTGTCATGGCGGGTGATGGCAAGAGCAGGTGGTGCAGAAAGACTGCTGTGACTGGCGTCGCTCGACTCGTCGGCCACCTCAGCGGGGGCAGATAAACGACTCGGTTGGCGCTTAGACTTTGAACGAAGCTTCGGCAGCGCAGGTAAAGACCGGAGAAGCTTGTGACCCGAGAGTTTCCTCCTGCGGCTGCTCTTGTCCTTACTCGATGACTTTAGGACAGAAGTCTGTGCAATATCTTCTGGCCGACCATCACGGCCCTCAGACTCTTGTCCTTCCTCCTCGTCACTGCTCATGCCATCGAATCGATCGTTAAAGTCGACGCGCGAACCTGCAGCGGCGATCAGACCGAAGATGCTCTGATTCATGTTCATGAACATGGGCGGGCCCTGGGCTGGGGCATCTTCTTCTTCTGCGGAATCATCGCTCTCTCGCAAAGGTTCGGGAAATACGGTTCCCGAGGAGTCTTCACGCTTCTTCTTAAGAAGTTTCCTGCCTGCGCGCTTTCTGACATCGTCGTCGCCGACGCTGGCGCGGGCAGGAGCCGCATCGGACTGAGGGGCCATGATGGCTGTGATCGTTCGGATGGAGCGGGGCGACGAATCGATGAAGCGCAACGGCTGGCTTAAGCTGCGTTTATGAAGGAAAGCGGTCGGAATATCGCAAGAAGCTGTGGTTCGCGTCGTAGGGAGCGGGATGTGAAGGACGAAGCAATTTTGAGTGAAAAGGCAAAGCAAGATCGAAGGTTATAGTGGTCGTGAAGTCGCAGCGGCGGAGCCGGTTTGCGCCGCAAGCAGCCAAGGCTGAGTGAGCTATCGCAAAGAAACAAGAAGACTCGACGTGGGTCATCCACTGGCGTCGATCGTGATGGACTGTAATTTCGGGAACCAGGCCGAGGTGCGACGACGGAGTTGAGAGGTGCTGCAGCGAGAACGGGCGTGAAGGAGAAGATAAGTTCGAGGTTGGTGATGGTGCTAAAGAAGTCGCATAGACGGGCATGGAGCGGATAAGACAATGGATGGCATTTCCTGATCTGGAAGGAATCTGACCCTGAGGGTGACCTCGCCTCGGGGTCCGACAGTGACAGGACGTTAGGCAGCTCTAGGTATCCGCGGGTCCCTTCCGCCTGAAGCTCCAGTGGGGTTCTAGCGGACGGGGCAGTGGGTCCCAGCGAGTTTAGTGACCGAGGTGCCCTGTGGGAGCATCGGAAGCTCCTGTACGGATAGCGCGGAGGAGCTCATTATCGCACAGTCCCATGGAGCGTGCACGATTTGTCATTGGCTGCCTTGCTATCGATAAACAAATGACGCCAGTGGGGCAAGCGTTTCAACTCTGTGAACTGATCACATGCAAAGGCCTTGGGGTCAAGTGCAAGAGAACGAATGATGAGGAATTCGCCTAGGGTTCTGGGACATGCTGACCATGGAAGCTGTCAGTTTTGAAAGAGAGTCATCACCTGCTCTTGCTCAATTCTAATTTTCGTCATCCCGAGTCCGCATGAGATGGTTCGGCTGTGCCTGACTCGGTGGAAGAGCATTCTTCACAATGCACAGGAGGATCCAGATGTACTAGACTAGCAGACGGGTAGCACCGCATAGGTATCTAGAACTATGAGCTACCATTTGAGTCCTTTGTCCTATCCTCCCACCATGTCATACCTGCCTCATGAGGACTGTGACCTCACAAAATCCGCCTTCGTATGATGTGAGTATGCGCCTACAGCTGACTTCTCTGTGGAGGTTGGGTACAAGCTTCTACTGACTGTATTGCTGCAAGCACGTGATTCTCGAATTTGACGCCATCGCCGAAGTCAAAGGCGCCGGCAACATCCTCTAACGTACATGTATAGTAAGCGACGCAGATAAGTAAG
>JAAVUK010000717.1:0-16568 GCA_014899095.1 Fusarium buxicola
GGTGGAGGGCTTGCTGCTAGACATGTCGATTTCTGGGGGGGGGGGTCCTTTTCAGAAGGCTCCGGCTCAGGCTTCAGCAGGCTCAAGCTCAGGCTCAGCAGGCTCAGGTTCGGATTATGGAGATGGCAGAGGAGAAGTGCTGACATGATGCCACTGGGCCATGGGCGCTTCATTTCATGTGTGGCTCACGCTTAGCCGCTTGCAAGCGATTGCGGGGACATGACGACAGAGAGCAAACTTGGACCCGAGCTTTTTTGGAGCCTCAGTCTGGGGACCCTGTTCAGTACTAGGAACCCCTGTTTCTGTGTGTCTTGACGCGCGGAGGTTTTCATCCAAGACAAGACGGATGGGCGGGTAACAAGACGCACAGTCCGCGACAAAGGACAAGACAACCATGGAAGACGAGACACCCATGGAACTTTGGAAACAGCCAAAACCAGATTCACTTCGACGCGCGATGCGATGCGATGCGATCGTCAGCGCTCATCGCGATCGCGCGTCCGTCGGCGGGAACGGCCCTAGCAAGGGCCAAAGAAGGATGAGACAGTTCGGGGCTTTTTGAGCTTCTTGAACCCTGGCAGTCGCAGATGAAGAGTCCTGATTCGCGGGAATAGGTGATCGAGTCCAAGCTCTTCCGCTACTGTACCAGTCCAAGCTCCCATCCAAGCTCCCATCCAAGGCGTTCCCGGTGATGGCAACGGTCAGACTAGCCAGACAGCTAGACTAGGACTAGAAAGGATGGTGTTGACGAGTTTCCAAGGTGGCTTGCCAACTCTCAATCGCCTCTTGCGTGGCTCACGGCATTCTCTTCCGCAACCGTCTGTGGCTTGCAGGCCATCCAACGACATCCCTGTGTCTTCTGCAACCTGACGTTTACAGTACAGTACAGCCTTTGCAGGATGGAGATTGGAATCGTCATCTCGAGGTCACATCTCTCTCACTGACAGGGAAGAGTTTGACGCCTTGCAGTACAGTACAGTAGAGTACTGTACGGGTCCCAAAATCAAGGCTGAGATGCAATGGAAGAGAAACGAAACGTCTTTGTATTGACTTTATTCCCGAAAAGAACCAACCCAAGCCAAGTCCCAAACACCATCTTGCGCCGACCAGACCATCATCGCATTTGCAGCTTAACATTACATGGTACTATGACATGACATTGACATGGAGAATTTAGTTTCTGCAGAGTTCAACAACGCGATTAGCCTCTGCAAAGACAAAAGCGCGATTAGCCGGGTCTGTCGCTTCTACCCCGTGCTGGAGAATGGATGCCAATTAAGATACGACGTCCAATAAGAGAGAGAGGGAGAGATGGAGGAAGGGAGGGGGGGTGACAGGTCTTGACTGTCCGGGGGTGATGCAGTGCAGAGGTTACGTACAGTAGTGCTAGCTCCAGGTCTCCGTGGATACGGGCCTTGAGCTGGATCTCAATGTCGAGGTTGAGATCTAGGCGCAGCCGGAGGGTGTCACTCCCACCGCCGCCGCCGCCGCCGCCGCCGCCCTGTTGCTGCTGGTCCACGGCGTTGTTGGCGACGCCGCCGAGCGCGTTTGTCACGCCGCCCAGTGTGTTGCCCACGTCTCCGCCACCCAGCGTGTCCAGGGGGCCTGAGGACGACTGCTGCTGCTTGCGGCTGCTCGTCTTCTTGCCCTTCTTCTTCTTGGTGCGGCGCTGCTGCTTGGGCGGCTCTTCGCTGGACATGGTCTGGTCATCAGACTCGACGCGGTCCTTTTCCATGGAGGACATGATTGATGATGATGATGTTGCGGGTGTGGTTGTGGATGTGGATGTGGATGCCGCTTGCTGTTGAGCGAAGAAGGGGACAAAAAAGAAATAGGCTGGTGAGTTGGTTGTCGTGTCTATGCACTTCCCCAATCGACGGCTTCGAGAATAGCGAGGTCATATAAGTTCACTACTCGGCCTCGATAACAGGATTTGGACCCCCATGAGGTCATGGTCATGATCAAGCTCAAATCCAGACACCCCTCACTTTAACAAGCAACGTTATTATTATACTGTAGGGGGGGGGCCAACCCCGGTTCCCCATCAACATGAATCTCCACCGACGATCCCTGGAGGTCTCAGTCTCTGACATAGCGGCTTTCCACGCCAAACTCCAACCTCCGCCGGAGCCTCACTGGCTGGCACGTGTCCTCGTCCGCCGCCTCCTCGATATCACCCTCCGGGTCCCAGTACACGGCCCAGCGTGGCCCTGAAGGACCCTCCTCGCGCACTGCCACAAACGAATCATGGTCCTCCTCCAGGGTCAGGAAACGATCGTCCTCGGTCCAGCCCCAGGGTCCGATGACGTGACCTATCGTGTCTTTCCGCCCGCCGTAGGTCACGGCGTGCGTGTCCTTGTCGACGTAGATCCAGTTGAGCGCTGGAGGGTCCTTGGACACCATGCTCACCAGCCCCAGATGGCCCTCCTCAGACGGATACTTGAAGTACCACCCCAGAAACTTGTAGCCCTCGACAGGATTCTCTGCGAGGTCGAGATACAGCTGACAGTTCGTTTCGTCAGTTCAAAAATCAACCCGACCCGGGTACAAAGAATTGCAGGCTGCTCACCTTCTTGTCCGCCACGACCCCTGAGCCCAGTTCCTGCACCTGGCCCTTGTGCCGCATGATGAACGAGAGGTGGAACTTCTCCTGTTCCTTGGTGAGGCTGGCGTTCTGCCTCTTCTGCGCGCTCACCGCATTGCCAACTCCCGTGACGGTCGGGATGGCAGCGATGGCAAGCAATCCGATGACCATGGTGACTGTCGTTTAATCGCGAGCAGGAATTTCGGTTGCAGCAGAGCTGAGGTAGAGGCAGAGCATGACGTTCATCTTGTAGTATCTGTAGTATCCTAGGCCAGTCATGGCCACCAGCCACGCCTACACCCCTGCAACAACCCCCTGCCGGCATGGCATTGGCAGTTCCCCGTCACGCCAGCGGGGACGTCATCCACCAGAGGGTGCCATTGTTGGATGGCATTGTACGTCATCTTGACTTGTTGTGTGGAGGCATCCTCCAAAACATTCTCGTGCCTGACTATGAGAAACCTGTTCTCGCACGGCCAAGGATGGGGATTCTGATGACGCCCATTGCGTCAGTCAGCCTCATGAACCTGTTTCCTGGCCGGGCGTGTAATCTCAAAAGCCGTTGTTGCAGCTGGTCCCGGACATTAGTAGAGACTTCTCTCATAACCATCAACATAATTGCGCCTCTTTTTGAACCCCTTCTTGCAGCTCAGTTCGTCAGCGGTAAAAAAGCAACTTTGTAAATATTCACACAAACATGTCGGCACAAAACCCCTGGGTAAGTGGTCAAGCATAGTACTTGGGGTGAGCAGGAATTGACTTTGCTTAGGACCGAGGTTCCTCTCAATCTCCCCAGCGTGGAGGGGGGAAGCAGGAGGAGCAGAGCAACGACAACGACAATAGTAACCCCTTCAACCAGGACTCTGAAAAGCCCGCAGGTCAGACTCAGGAAGACACATCCAAGCCTGAAGACTCCAAGCCTGAGGAGTCAAAGCCCGAGGCTTCTACTACAGATAACGCAAAGTCTGAGACACCCGAAGCCAAGCCCGAGCAGGCCAAGTCTGAAGATTCAAAGCCTGAAGAGTCGAAGCCTGAAGAGTCTAAGCCTGACGATTCCAAGCCTGACGATTCCAAGCCTGAGGAGTCAAAGCCCGAGGCTTCTACCACAGATACCGCAAAATCTGAGACACCCGAAGCCAAGCCCGAGCAGGCCAAGTCTGAAGAGTCGAAGCCTGAAGAGGCAAAGCCCGACGAGGCCAAGCCTGAGAAGTCAAAGCCCGAACAGGCAAAGCCACAACAGCGCAAGAAGAAGCCAGCACCACCACCAGAACCCGAAGAGGAGAGTGAAGAAGAGGAGGAGGAGGACGACGATGATGATGATGATGATGATGACGACGACGATCTGTCCGAAGAGGATGACGAAGACGACGACGACGACGACGATTCTGATGAAGACGAGTCTGAAGAAGATTCCGAGGAGGAAGAGGAGGAGCCCGCCACTCCACCACAGCAGCCCGAGAAGAAGGGCGGCAAGACTCAGACCAAGAGCGACGATGTCAAGCGTCGACGCCCCGCCTGGCTCGACGAAGAATCCGACGAAGAGGGCCGCAAGCAGATGACCAAGAGCGGCAAGAAAGATGCTCAGCGCCGACAACAACAGCAACAACAACAGCAGCAGCAGATGCAGCAACAGCAGCAGCAGCAGCAGCAGCCGCAACAACAAGAACAGGGCGGCGGCGGCGGCAAGGATCCCCTCAAGCTCCGCCTGGACCTGAACCTGGAGATTGAGATCGAGCTCAAGGCCAGAATCCACGGCGACCTGACCCTGGCATTGCTGTAAGTCAACCCCCCCTCCGCGGCCCCTAGGCTGTCGTGCGACTAACAAGATAGTGACATGGGTTAGGGAGGCATAATCGATCGGTTCATTTCGCACTTGTTGGGCAGATTGCTCTGTCACCTTTATATACTTTAGCGGAGTCCGGGCACGAGTTACGGCTGTTTCCCCTTTGTCTGTAGGAGTAGCAAGAGTTGATGTTGAGTTCATTGCGCACACTGTTCCAGATATGTGATACGTTCCACCGTTCGGTGTGCAGCATGAGATGGGATGTAGACCCTGACGTTTATGTCGCGGCCTTGACATGGTTGGAACTCGGTTGGCGATGCGGCTCTGTGCAACCCGGCATGACCCTGCTGTGGTTTGGTTCTCCAAGCCAGGGTCGAGGTTCTAAACTGTCGGTGCTCGTGCATCGCGAGAGAACCAACAAATTGAACTAGAAAAAACTATAATGGGTATTATGTTATGTCTTGATTATATGCCAAAAGTGAGCACTGGCCATAATGTGGTGGTGCATCGCCCGACGTTGGCATCTCAGCCACACCGCGTTCGTTCACTTACACTCAAGGGTAGGCGTATTGGACCCCTGGTCTAGGCGTTTTTATTTTTATCTTGACAGCAGCGACTATTTTAGCTGATCGTAGCATGGAAATGATCTGCATTCTATCATGTCGCGGGAAAGAGAGTCCATCTTACGGCAGGACGGCGTGTGAAAAGGTTGCCGTACAGGGTATTCATTGTGCTAAGAAATGGGTTGCTTCACCACCAAACCAAGAAATACGCTGTTGGTACGCCATCCTTCTCCCATCTTCATCCGGGTATCCTTCTCAAAATCTCAGTACATAATTCATCTACCTCCTCCGTGACCGTGGTGCTGGTGCCGGCGCCGGCTCAAAGGCGTCGTCCTCGGAAATCTCATCGTCGCTAATCTCCACCGCCTTGCTCTGCGTGCCACTCTGCTGCGACTGTGAGAAATTCAACCTTGTCTGCCGCGTACCCTTACCCTTGGCCCCCCCCCGACTTGTCGTGGCCTTGGCACTGCTTCTCGTCGCCGCAGCGCGACGCGTCTTTGGTGGAGGCGCGGGCTCTTCCTCTGACTCCATCACCACGTCTTCCTCCTCCTCTTCGCTCTCCTCAAATGCTTTGCGACCGCGTCCCCTTGCAGGAGCTTTTCGTGCTGGTGCTGGTGCTAGTGCTGGTGCTGCCTTGGTGGTGCGTGCCGCTCGTCTGGCTGGTTTCTTGGCTGGCTGCTCATCCTCATCCATCAAATCGTCGTCTTCCTGTTTGGCCTTGCCTCGTCCCCGTGCAGTCTTGCGCGCAGGTGCAGGCGCCGACGCAGGCACCGAACTATCAGCCTGGTCGGCGTCCTCGTACGTCCATGCATCTGGTTCGTTCTCCCAGCTGCCGTCGAAATCACTATCCCAGGTTGCCGGCTTAGGCTTGAGAACTCGCTTGCGTTCAGTGTGCATCGGGTGCACCCCGATTGCTTGTTCTTGTTCGATCCTGGTTCGGTAAATGTCCATGGCGCTGTTCAAATCCTCATCGTCGGATTCCAGACCAAGCATCTGCCGGACTTGACCTGTCAGATGCTCCGACACGAACAGCTCCATGGCATGCTTGTCATCCTTGGTCACAAATTGCGTCACGGCATCACCAAACGGCCCTTGGGGAAGAACCTTGAGCGACTGCGCCTGAAGAAAATCCTGGACAAGATTCTCAACCTTGACCATGTCGTCGTCGCCTGCCAGGGCCTCTAGGGCTTCCGTCGGGTTCACGGCATTCGCCTTGCCTGGGATGTGTTAGTGACACCATTCGTGAGTCGCAAGAATGACTTACGTTGCGATGTCTTTTTGCGGTAAAAGTACACAACATCATTCGTGTTGGCCACCTTGCCGACAAATCGATTTGAGAACCGCTGCGGGTTCTCGATCTCGAACTGGCCACCGTCGGTCGCGGTGTACTCCACCTTGAGCCGGATCAGGGGGAGCGGCCTTTCTTCCAGAGCCTCCTCGTCCGTTTGGATTGCTTCCCAGTCCGAGTTGGCTTCTTCGATCATCTCCTCAACCACTTCCATTAACCGTCTCGTCACCTCTTGACGGTTGTCTTTCTTTTTATCGAGCCCCTTGAAGCGCTTATCTTGCGCGAGGACTACTTCCCGAGTGACAAATGGCCGAACAGTTTTGAGTGGGAGCTTGTCAACTTTGAAGTCTTTGCCCGTCACACTGACAATGGCAACGTGTTTCTGGACAGCCTCACCGGGTACCAATGAAGTGGCGACTGACGAACCAGGCTGCATGACGTAGAAGCCGGTCTCTGGGTTTTGTGTAGGGTCTATCAGACACTCGTGCTCATGGCCCCAGACGACCATGTCTAGCCAATCGGGGAGGACATTTTCGGGGAGATAGGATGTGGCCGTGTGAGCATGATGGTTCTGGTGTACAGACAAGAGGTTGAACCAGTCACCCATTTGGGCGCCAGGTCGAAACCATTTGACTTTGTGGTCTCGGAAGGTTCGGAACATTCGCTCGTCTCGGACATTACTCAGGCCAAAGAGGGCCAGCTTTGTAAGACCCTTCTGTAGTAGAATAGGCTTCACTTCAATGTTGTCCGCCTCAGGGACCCGGCCATAGTAGTTGAGCAGCCCACTCGCCTGCAGCAAGTCAAGAGAGCAAAAGTTTCCCTCACCAGAGGGATCATCGTGGTTCCCATGAATGGAGAAGACGGGAATTGAAATGTTGATATCGGGGTCTTCGTAATTGACGTGGGGGAAAGCGCCTTCGAAAACAGATGCGGCGTCGGAAAGGAACTCGAGTGAGCACGGTTTCATGCCAAGGCAGTTTTGCCTGAGGGTTCGCATAACCTGGTAGAGGGACTTGCGGGAGGGTTTGTTGTCGTGAAAGAGATCACCGGCAAGAAGAACCATGTCGACCTAAGTTAAGCCCATGTTAGAGAGTGATGATGGGGATGGCTGGGTTGAAAATACATCTTCGGTACGGGCAAGGTTCAAGATCTCGTCAAAGGTTTGCCAGCTATCATCCTTACGAATCGGGTCTCGCTCTTCGTAGCCAACATGATTGTCGGTTGCAACGAGGATGCGGATCGTATCCGCCTCTGCGGTTGTAAGCAAGGGCAAGGCAATGGGTGTCGAGTGTTGGAGGCATACCGGTGAAGTCGGGCATTTCAGAGAATTGATGGGTGATTGTTGGCGTCTTGTCGAGACGAAGAGGGGCGACTTGGAGGCCCGATGTGACTGACAGCTGGATTGGAATTGGAGGTGGATGTGGATGGGACGTGCTTTACGCGGGTGCCTTTGATGGGAGACGCGAGTCGTTGGGCTAAAGGTAACGCGACTCATTACGAAGTCACGTGATTCAGACCAGCTAAGGTACATACCTACCTACCTGAGGTAAGCGATTGGATCCAATGTGATGTGACGGCTCATCTTTTTAGGCGTCACCGTGGCTTTTGGATTGGACTAGGGCTCTTCTGGAAAAGAAACGGAGCAACTTTAAAAGCTGTCATTTATTGAGGCTCAGAGGGACCCTTGAAAAGCGTCGTCGCTAACAACAAGGCAAGAATGGGATCAGGCCACCTGGAGGTCTGGTCTGGTTTGTTTTGGTTTGTTTTCTGGGTCTCGGCCTCGTCCCGTGCCGTTACATTGTCGCTGATGTTCCTGATTTTCCTCACGCAGGGGTATGCGCGATGCTACCCTTGCACGTTGTCTGATATGGAGAAGCCGTATGGTTTCTGATCGACGGAGTGCTCCGTCCAAGCGGTTGAGACCCGATACGCGACGGATAAATTCGTGGGATCGGACGAGATGTAACCTATCAGTCAGCTCAGCTTCCTCCACCGGAAACACGTTGTGTACCTGGCGACGCAGTACGTGCTTTAACAGCCAGCCCAGACAAGCTTCATTGAGCTCATTGATGCTTGGCAGATCAAGAATAAGGCCACCATATCGCGGGAAGTGGATCTTGCGGCGGCCCCTTGTGCTTCTGCGGGCCTTCTCTCCTCGCGTCCCTGACCATCCCGAGTCTGGCGTCGACGCTCCCCCTCGTTTACTGTACTGTAGGTTCCCGACGGCGCGGCATGTTTTCTTTTGATTTCTTTTGCTTTTTTGTTTTTTATAGCTTGCATGTTTTGCTTCAGGGACATGCTTTTGCTTTTTGCCTTTCCGATGCGGTGGCCATATAACATGTGGCGCCCCTCTTGTCCCGTTTATATCAATCAATGTTTTGCACTTCTCGTTGCTTCAAGTTCATGGAGAAGGACACTCACTCTCTGACCATGATCCCAGCGCCAGCGCTAGCTGCGGCTCTCACGTCTTGGACGACGCCTTGTCTGTCTGTGCCTCATCCTCTTCCTGCAGCTCTCGGCCCTTAGTCGTCCTACCTTGCCCCTTGCTGCATCCCTTGCCTTGACTTGACTTGACTTGATTGCCTGATGCACGGGATAAGCCCATTGGTTTACCCAGATTGCTCAGATCCCAACGCTAGCCAGGCTTTGCGGGTGAAAGGAGGCGATATTTTGGGCGCTGAGTCCCCATTTCTTCAGCTAAAGGTCCGTTCGCGAGCCGCCATCTTACGATACCTTACTCGATACTCCCGCGATCCACTCGCGCAAGCTTCGACGGGACTTGCGCACTGAACAACTACATACTCATACCTATCCCCTTCTTAGCGAACAACCTCGTCCTCGTTCTTTCTCGACCGTCTCTATCTCTCTTGACTCTACTCCCAACCTTTTGCTTCCTGCTCCAACTTTCCCAGCGCAGATCCCCTGGGCCCCGGCCTCAAAGTCGCATCTCCCCGCGCTATCTTACACCCCCCATCCCTGAGCGCAAACTCATCATCATACCACATGCATCTCGTCGCCAGGATCGACCGGGATTTCCTTCATGGAGGGACATTCTGGTCGCATAATCCCGTCTTTTCCATGGAGATCCCCTTCTTCTGGCGGAAGCGTCGGCACCTTTCCCTCGGCCATCTGCCCGTCGAGATCTTTGCTGCCATCTGTCGCAATCTGTGTATGCACTGCCAGCATGCGCATGTTGTCGATCTCCCGCCAGATGAGATCGAGTACGCCCTCGAAGCACAGCAGGCATTGTCGCGACTGAGCCGCACGTGTCGGCGCTTTCGCAACACTGCCCAGCCCATTCTCTTTCACTGTTACCACTCAGGCAGACAGCCTGATCTGACAAGTAGTCCTGGGCTGACAAGTAGTCCTGGGTGGTGGCATGATAGCGAAGCTAGGAAGCGCGAGGTTGAGACGCTTGAGTCGTTTCTCCGTACGCTCCTGGAGCGAGCCGACTTGGCCAAACACGTTCGCGCACTCGCATTCTTTGCACTTCGTCAAGTCCGCGCTCGCCAAGTGTCCCCAGAGACACAAGCCCTCTTTCGACAAGCTGGTGAGCACGCTGGCTTTCACGCTCTACCCTCATATGACCATGTCGAGCCCAAGTGGTTACAGGAGGCTACTATAATGGCGGCTCCATTTCTAGAGCAACTGCTCATCTACCGGTCATCACAAGAAGGGCTGCAGTATCTAAGAGACTCACCCTTCTACTTGCCAAACCTCAAGTATCTGGTGCTGCCCGGCCAGGGCAAGCACCCCGACGAGTGCTGCCACATCCAACAGATGCAAGACGTCCTGGCCAAGGCGCAAAACCTCGAAGTACTAGCAGCCAGCGACGCAGACTGCGGAACCGACATTCCCCTCCGTGAGCGCTTCCGTACAGAGCCGTGGGATACTGCCCTCTCCAGTCTCCGTCGGTTATCATTACATGGCCTCGACCCTGACAACCTGGCCAAGATCCTCCGCCGTAGTCCAGTCCTTGAAGACCTCGAGTACTTCTGCGATATGGACAAGTACACCGTACTTCAGCACGACCATCTCACCCCAGTCCGCCAGTCATTACGGCGGTTATGCTACACCAGCACAACATGGGAGAACACATCTGGTGGCGCACAGGAGGTGATAGAGCAGGTGTCCATGTTCCTGCGCTGGGACTCCTCTCTCCGCGCTGACTTCAGCTTCGTCGACTTCCCGCGCCTCGAGATTCTCGAGGTCGAGCAGATGCTCCTCTACGGACCAGTATTCGATGAGGAGGAGCGGATGCAGCGGTTTGAGGGGATGAAGGACATCGGCCCCGAGATCTTTATGGCGAGTCTGCCGGCGTCATTACGCATCCTCCACATAGGCATGGTGTTGGCTTGGCCAGAACTGCACCGCGACCTACTGGGCATGGCGGAGAAGATGTACCGGTTCCAGAACCTGGACATCGTCGCCGTGGATCCTTACGAGGCGCCGCCGGAGGAGCAGTTCAAGGAACTTGAAGATGCATTCGCGGCAAAGGGCGTCGTCTTTCGGGTAGGCCAGACGACGCAGGTGCCGTTCGGGAGGGGAATGCTGGGTGTAAGGCCGGGGCATCCCGAGCCCCTCGAAGGGAGGGATTTGAGGTTTCCTCTGGACCATAGGAATCCAGGATATCTGGATTTCTTGGATTTTTAGATTTGTAATTTAGTTAGTTCATGGATTAACGGTACATGTAGCGAAAACTTGCTTAACCTTTCATATCGATTCGCTGCCCTTCAGTTCTGCGTGTCATGCGCGTTACAATAGCACCATGCCTGCGGCATTTCAAGAGCTTCCCCCATCAGGATGAATGGTGTTGAAGTAGCCCTGGATGCTTGTGTTGCCGAGATTGTACTCATGTTCCTTTATACGTTCGTACCAGCACCAGTCATGGTAATTGACGGAGATGCAGATGGCGTGGATGCGTGTGAAGGCATGATGGAAGTCGTGGTGTATGGATTCTGTGGTTTCGAGGGTTTCGTTTAAGGCGTCGTCTGAGAAAGTAAAGCATATATGGATGTGCTAAGATGATTATTGCAGGTCAAGAACTATCGCGTCTGTTTAAAAATATGTTCTTGTTCAAGCATTTGACCTTTGTTTTTAGCTGTCCCTACTCATTCTTTTCTTTAAAGCAGGGCAGATATGAGCGCCATGGTGAAGGTGCTCTGAGACTGACAGAACACATTGCCCAATATTCTTCAAGGAACGTCGGTGGACGCTTATTGCGACAACATCGTCATCGCATCGGTGGGTATCGAAGCACACTTACGCGACCTCGAGGAGGTACTCCTGCGATTGCGGGCCAACAACATCTCCATCGGGCCGACGAAGACATCCGCCGGCTTTCCCGTGGCGATAGTGCTGGGAAAGCTTGGCGACGCCCTGGGAATGTCTACACCGGCTGAAAAGCTGGCGAAGGTTCGAGGATTGAAGTTCCCCCAGGGACTCAGGACGTTGGAACAAGTGCTTGGCTTCACGGAATCACTGCGACACAATGTCTCGCGGTACGCAATGATAATCGATTCATTGCAACAACGAAAACCCGATTCCATTTTGCTGTTTCTTGCCTGTTGAAGTGGAAGTAGACCCTTCATAGACTGATTGTGGCTTCCAGATGCGTTCGGTTAGTAGTTGGATTCGCTCGGTTAGGGCGGCGTCCCTCTCTTCAATCTCGTCAGGGACCATGGCCCCCACTGTTCTTTGCGACTTGGGTAGGGAACATTCTCATCACCTCTATCTTTTGATCTTCGCTCAGGGGTTTCTCCTCCATCAGGGATGCATCTTGGTACAGTCGGTCCGGATGATACGCCATTACTCCTTGGCCTGCTATGGTTGTGGGATGTGCGTGCTGAGCTGAACGTGTACCGAAGTACCTCCTCCGTCGGGGACCCTGCCCGAGGGGGATATCGTATGGTGTTCTAAGGTCCAGAACGGGTGTTGGAATCGGACTAGCTATTGCTGCTGGCGCATGGGATGAGAGTATGGATAAAATGCCTGGTAAAGTCGGAAGTTGTAGAAGCGTTGCGGCAATCCTACGACTACTGAGGACACTTCGGGTAGGATGAGCTATCATCTTTCAAGACGAATGGGCATTTCATCCAAAATTCTTTTCTTCATTCATCCATTTCTTAGCCCTTGTTCGCTTAAACAGAGGTTATCTTCAACAGTTGGAGAATTGCCCCCAGATTACCAACGTCCGCCAAGTTTACCCACATCAAGTATGGGGATTGAGAAGAGACCACTTTCAAGACTTGATTGGCTCGTTGATATCATTTCTCCGAGGAATTTATAGTCTATTTCTCCGAAACCCGGTCAGTTGACATTTCTCCTGGACGACCTTGAGTTGCTATGGAAGAAAGCGGAGGCAAAGTGGGAAAAGATTGACACACGATCCCTTTACTAGACGTTCTACGCTCAACATGGAGCAGAGGCACAGCAACAGGCCAACCATAGCCGGGGCTCTTGTTGAGATTCTCCGAAACTCCGAAATATAGTCATTAGCGACGGAGAATTGCGATCTCGCTGCGAGGTCAATTGAGGGGTAAGAACCGGCTTCTATTGACGGCTTGAGTTGCGGTCGCGAGCATTCGACAATCTGCCCACAAACCATGACCCAACACAGCCATGTCAAGAGTCGATCCCGAAAAGCCATTGCTCGATTCCGCACAAGGTTCCAGTCATTGGAAGGCGATTCTGGGGTAAACTGGGCCCCGCGTCCACTTATCGCAAAGATCGACCTCGCTAACCGTTCCTCAACACCATCAACTGATCGGGAGCTCATCGTCAACGGCGTAATGCCGGCATCATTACGTCATTCGGAGCATCTCTAAGCGAAGACTCGTGGCGAGTGCGCGTGAGGTTAACGACTTTAGTCCACGCCTCTCCACATCACGAGCCACCTGGGGAAGAAGCTTGAGAGATGACCGCTACAGCCCGCAACTTCCCCACGACTTCCGGTTTTTGAGAGAGCTCGAGTCGGTCCGAAGCCATTGAGATCGACTGACAAGAGCGGAATTTCTCCGACGATTTTTTGATGGTTCAACACGATGCTACGCAAGATACAATATATATCGTCAATGACTGGCACCGGAGGGTTGCCGTTTTCACAGCTGCAGCAGTGAGCTTCTCAGACGCCCACCATGACGCTCTCAACTGCGTTCGCACAGCTCTTCTTGGCGTCCCTGGCCCTGAGCCAGCAAGTCTTCCTCCCTGCTGAAGGTCCCACGCCTCGTTCACAATGCAAAGCCGGCAAAGAGACGAGCGAGCCCAAATACACTTACACGCCGTTCAGTTACACCCTCACAGACACGGTCAGATATGCCACAGCGGTGCCCTCACCGACCACCACAACTACGTATGCTGCTCCCCCGGAGTCGCTGATAACTCTTGTCCCTTCGCTGTCCTTCACCACCTGGGGAAAATGGGACCCCAACGCAACCACCAAAGCTTCAGACACCGACAACCCATATGGACAGGCTGCGTGGACAGCTCTCTGGGAGCATGCAAACCCGCCCAACTTCACCGAAAAGGCCGTGTTCAGCACGACTGTATCTCCCACCCCGATTCCCAGCAGCCAACTTGTGCTGCCTCCACGAGACTACTTCGGCCCCTCGGACTGCTACTACTTTCCCAAGGGCTTCTCGTTTGGAGTTGCAAGCTCCGCCAGCCAGATCGAGGGAGCCACCGCAGAGGAGGGCAAAGCGCCGTCTCTCATGGATATTCTCGTCCGAGACGATCGAGCCAAACCCTACGTGGCCATCGAGCACTACTACTACTATAAGCAAGATATTGAGCGGGTTGCGGCAATGGGCGCCAAGCACTTCTCCTTCAGCATCCCATGGACCAGAATCCTGCCTTTTGCATTGCCCGGAACTCCCGTGAACCAAGAAGGCATTGATCACTATAATGATGTAATCAACTACATCCTGAAGAAAGGAATGACACCCGAAGTCACCCTCATTCACTTTGATACGCCCCTTCAGTTCTACGGCAGCAACCTCACGACGGCCAGAGACCGGCCAGAGATTGGATACAACAACGGAGCCTACCAGAACGAGACGTTTGAAGACGCCTTTGTCCACTATGCCAAAGTTGTTATGGCACACTATGCCGACCGAGTCCCCGTGTGGTTCACCTTCAACGAGCCACTCCTCTACTCCTACAATGCCAAGTCTGTCGATTCCGTCATCAAGTCGCATGCACGAGTCTATCACTGGTACAAGGAAGAACTAGGTGGCAAGGGCAAAATCTCCATCAAGTTCAATAATAACTTTGGCGTCCCGCGGGATCCGAAGAGCGACGTCGACGTATACGCCGCGGACCACTTCAACTCGATCCAACTCGGGCCATTCTGCAACCCGATTTTTCTCGGAAAGGACTATCCCAATTCGTTCAAGCAGACGTTTGACGATTATGTCCCGCTTAGCAAGGAGGATCTCGAGTACATCGGTGGGACGGCAGATTTCCTTGGCATTGACCCGTACACTGCCACAGTGATAACGCCTCCAGTGCCGGACGACAAGGACAGCATTCTTGAGTGCGCAGGCAATGCTTCATCAACATACCGGCCCTACTGCGTCAACCAGACAAGTGTGAATGTGTACGGTTGGAACATCGGATACCGCTCCCAGTCTTACGTCTACATCACCCCGACGTATCTACGCAGCTACCTCAACTACCTTCACAACACATGGAAGACTCCGGTCGCCCTTACTGAGTTTGGGTTCCCCATCTTCGGCGAGCTTGACAAGGATCTCAAGGATCAGCTCTTCGACACTCCCCGAAGCCAATACTACCTGAGCTTCATGTCCGAGGTGCTCAAGGCGATCTGGGAAGACGGCGTGGAGGTAGTCGGTGCCTACGCTTGGAGTGCGTTTGACAACTGGGAATTTGGAGATAGTGCCTCTTTGTTTGGGATTCAAGCTGTGAATCTCACGACACAAGAGAGGCGGTATAAGAAGAGTTTCTTTGATCTGGTGGATTTTATGAAGGCACGTGGGGTGGAGTAGAGTAGAATCTGCCGACCTGAAGCTGTCGACACTGTACTTGGCTGTTTTCGGTAAAGCTTTTTCACGTGATAAAACCTTTTCCTCACGACACCAAATGATTACGTGAAGATGAGTTGATAGAGTATCGCAATGATTTCATGTGATAATAGGTTGAGGATTAATCCAGCCCAAGACTGCGGTAATTTGACTGATTCGTTGCGGATTGTTACAGTACTACGCAGTACGTACGTAGTTGGTTGCAACGACAGCAAGGGTTTTTGGTCTAGAAGCAATCTTAATAGTGAAACTGCGGAGAGACACTCCGATCCCAGATCCCAGATAGGAAACTGTCGTGCCAGAGCACGGCTCGGAGCCAAGATTTTAGCAGGGCTCTCCGCACTCTGGAGCTTCGACGGGCCTGGGGTCAGTTGGGGTTTTAGCTAATAATAAGGTAACAGTTATGTTTAAGCATGGCTTTAAAGTTGATAGGCGGACGCCGGCCATTGGAGTTTGGGGCTAAGGTGAGAATCTTCGTCATTTGCAGCGAAATGCGTGCGGAGATGGAATCTTGAGTTGGCCCCATAAGTTATCTAGGCTGCGCTATTCCCTGTTTTTTTCTTCTGCTTCTCCTTCTGTGCGGTCCCCGAGACCCCCTGGTCCTTGGAGGCAAAATATGCGGAGAAATTGGCTCGTGCTGGAGATAAAGATCACGAGAGCATTGTCAGAGTATTCACAGGGGGGAAGAATGGAAGCCTGAGGTACCCACTGCTTGCTACGACGAAGGAGTGAAGAGGAATATTTGCAAATCCATCAGTGAACAAGAGCCCGTCTCCAATCAGTGACCCGAAGCCCAAGGCACCCCTGGCCCTCCCCATGAGGCAGGTTGACAGCATGGTAGCACTGATCACTTCCCCGCAGGACCAGACGGCAGATACGGGCGGCTTGACTGGCTGATAACATGGAGCCAAGGCAAACAAGCCCGCAGTAAGACCGGGGTTACCCACGACACAGGGGACGAGAGGCCTGCCAAGGATGGTCAGGATGACTGCCATGGGACCAACAAAAGCTGCAGAAAAGATGACCTTCCTGAAGAGGAGTGGCTGAGCGATAGCGGTGGATACATTGTATCTGCATATCCGTAAGATGTGCAACAGAAATCCACGTCGGTGGACGGGACGCCAGGGCAGACAGACAAGGGACCACTCGCTGGCAGCAAAGCTTATCTCTCAGACTGGAGCACTGGCGAGCCTGTGCGTGCTGACGGCACCCAGCGTTTAGCCTCGGTCTTGGCATCCAGAGAGATAAGACAGCCAGCGACAACAGCTGGATTCTGCCCCGCGCCCGACCTCTGTACAGAGGGCTTCGT
>JAAVUK010000718.1:0-16885 GCA_014899095.1 Fusarium buxicola
ATAATAGACTGAACGTTAACGTGGCACCGTAGGCGGCCTTCCCGGGGGCACATAGTTGACCGGGGGGTGGGTGGATGAGGGGCCCAGCAGTGCCTTACAACTCAACGCGGTTGCTGGGTCTAGTAGCGTCTCAAGACGTGAAGCTAAGTGAGGCATCACTTTGTGCCTTTGAAGCTTTGGTAAGGTACTCTCCCCATCTTGACTTGAAGTTTGCTGGCCCAAGTAACAGGTCGGGATCGAAAGAACAGCCCAGCCTATACGTCGATGGGCTGTCTACTGTTTCGAAGCGTCAGCACTTTATGTACTCTACCTCTCCCCCGCCACATTCTACAGGATAAAACTCTGCCGTCTGAATGATTCGGTTTCCTTTGTTGGATGGGCGATGCATGTCCTCTGCTGGCAATCACGCGATGATCTCGCGAGTTGGGAGGACGAAGAATAGGGTTCACTGTTGCGGGTTGTGGGTCAGCAGGAGGCAGGTGAGGGAGACATGTCGGAAACAAGGCAAAGAATAAGTAGTCTGTGAAGAATTACACAAAATTGTTCTCTGACCTTTGTCCTTGAACAGTATTTTGTTCTGAACTGTGGAGATTTGGTCGCCGAAGTGGAAGTATTATCCTTACACTGGGACCAGTCTCCTCAGCCGTTCCTTAATGAGAAACCCTCTCAACCTTGTGAAGATCACCATGAGCGCAGTGCAGTAACAAGCTGGATCACTGACTGTCAGCCCCCGTCTGCGAGGCTCCATCCGGAGCTGCCTACCCCACATTCCGGAGGCAGAAATACTCGGCACGGACGATCCCTCGATTTCCATAAGATCATCATGTTATTGAGCTGAGTCCAGGCTGGATATTAGGTACTTATTCTCATCAAATCTTACGCCAAGCTCATTTTCTACTACCAGGCCGTAGCCTACGTACAATCTCAATAAACCAGCAAGCAAGCAATTGCCATTGCTCACCATGTCAGACCGTGTCAGCCAACTCGCTGGCCACCTTAACTACCCCAAGGGCCTGTTGGCTGGCCAAGTGGCCATCATCACAGGCAGTGGGCAAGGCATTGGCGCAGAAGCGGCGAGACTGTTCGCAAATGAGGGTGCAAAGGTGGTTATCGCAGACATCGACGCTGGTGGGTATCTCAATACTACCCCAGACTGCATCATAACTAACACCCAACAGAAAAGTCCAATGCGGTTGCTGAGGACATCAACAAGAACGGCGGCCAGGCGATGGCCGTTCCTGGTGATATCCTCCAGGCAGACTACGTCAACACGCTCATCAAGCGCGCCGCCGACTTCGGCAATGGCAATATCAACATCATTGTCAACAACGCCGGCTACACCTGGGACGGTGTCATCCACAAGATGACGGACAAGCAGTGGGACACCATCATCGCCTTGCACTGCACCGCGCCCTTCACCCTCGTTCGCGCTGCGGCCCCATACTTCCGCGTTCGTGACGGCGCTCCCCGGTGCATCGTCAACATCTCGTCCACGTCTGGCGTGCACGGCAACGCGGGGCAGCTCAACTACGCGCTTGCAAAGGCGGGTGTTACGGGCTTCACAAAGACGATTGCCAAGGAGTGGGGGCCTGCGTTTGGCGTCAGAGCGAATACCGTTGCGTTCGGGCATATCCTCACGAGACTGACGGCGGCTAAGGAGGACGGTGCTTTTGTGACGGGGCCGGACGGAGAGAAGATTGCGTTGGGAATTCCGGGAAAGCAGAAGCAAGCTGCGGGTGATGCTGCGCATGCGGATATTCCCCTGAGGAGGGCGGGAACTGCAACTGAGGCGGCGAGCAGTATTCTCGCCGTGGCGAGTCCATTGTTTTCGTATGTGACGGGGCAGACGATAATGGTAACGGGAGGTCGTAATATGTAGGTAGACGTGCAATCGTGGCTGGAAATGAGAGGAAACCGAGATATTGCATAGAAACAAGTTGAAGCCTCGATCGCGGTCAAGGTGGGTGAAGAAACGTGGTATTAGATTAAACGGTACTATTCTTCCCGAAACGCCCCCATCCAACAAGATGTGTCCCTTTTGTAAATGTCATTGATCACTCTCGTCCCCATGCCTACACCTTGAGCCACAGCGAGAACACGCCCTGGGCATACTGGACAATCTCGTCGCCTCCCAACTTGCTCTCGCCGTACAGACGGTCAACAAAGGAGATGGGCACCTCAGCAACTGTGCAGCCCATAGCCTTGGCCCGCACCATCAGCTCCATCTGGAAGCTGTAGCCCTTGCTCTCGGTGGTCGCGATGGCCTTTTCCAGGACAGCCCTCTTGTACAAGCGGAAGCTACCCGTCAAATCGCTCACGCCAGGTCGCAGCACAGTATCGGCGAACAAGTTGGCGCCGCGGCTCACAAACTTGCGCTTGAGGTCCCAGCCGTAAACACCGCCATCGCCGGCGTAGCGGGTGCCGGTGACGATGTCGTAGTTGCCCTGCTCCTGGAGGGCGACCATCTGGGGGATGAACTTGGGGTGGTGGGAGAAGTCGGCGTCCATGATGATGACAAAGTTGCCCGTGACGAACTTGAGGCCATGGACGTAGGCGGTTCCAAGGCCCAGCTTGCCGGCGCGGGGCTTGAGGGCAACGTGGGGAGAGTAGGCCTTGACGAGCTGGAGGGCGACTTCTTGGGTTCCGTCGGGGGAGCCATCGTCGACGATGATGAGTTCCCAGTCGAGGTTGCTGAAGGGGTTAGCCTACAGTTCTGAGTTTGGTAGGTGTAGGGTATTGTGCGCACTTCTCAGTGAACGTGCGATTCAGCAACCAGGTTATGATGGGGAGATTCCTCCGCTCATTGTATGTTGGCAGGATAACCGAGTACTTGTTCGTCTTGGAGGCCATGGTGGGCGGTGGTTCTGAGGGTGGAGGGTTATCGGTCGGACAGAAGAAGAGAGACGGTATTAGACAAGAGACCTGACAAAAACGTAAAGGTATATCGCGATCGACAAAGGAGCGTGGACAAGTCGGTTAATCGCGTTGGTGGTTTGGCTCGTTATCCGCGTCGAGCCACTCTAAGGGGACACCTTGAAGCGGGCGATGGATGACTAAGCTCACGATGGGAGACAGATTGCAGCTTTGGAACCCCTGAATTGGAGATGTGGCTGGTGAGCGGGGCGAGTGTGTGGCTCGGCTAGGCTGGGCTGGGCTGTTGTGGCGGTGGTATACTCTTTAGTTGACCGATGCTGGGTTCGCTAACAAAAGCGTAACATTCATCATGCAAGCCTTGGAACCAGCCAACTTTGCTGTCAGAGATGATCAGCTCGAGAGATCAGACGTCTTCTTCCGCCCTTTCTCGACCAGTATTTACAGAACTGTACCGACTGCCCATCGTTGAGTCTTCACCGCCTCCTCATCAGTCAACAGTTCACATCTACAGACCCACGAATGCCCGTCATCTCCAGCTACATACGGAGTCCATCTTCAGCAATTGGTAACAGCAGCAGCAGCAGGAAGCAAGAGTACATCATCGACGCGTCTCCGTCTCTGACTGGTTCCTGTCCAGATCGGTGGCTTGGGTCTCGGGCTGCCGGCCCACCAAGCTTTCCCCCGCAACTTCAGGGCTCCATCCAAGTCCGTCCCGGTCGCCATAGTTCACACCGTTACGTCTGAGTGTCTGTTCGGCCAACTTCACAGTCCCTCGGCACGTTTAGACCTTTTTCACTGTGCCAGGGTCGTCTTCGTCCAGTGACGAAAAGGCGCTGCTTTAGCCCAATGCAGACATGGAGCAACGAGGGGAAGCCTTGGTTTTGCCTTGTCCGCCCGACTCGGAGAGCTACTCGAGCTGGACTCGCTCCATCCAACAGGTTCCTCGTCGCGGCAAATTCGCGGGCGAGGAACTTATGAGAGGAACATGCTTGTGCCACCCTCCGCTTCGGAGCTACCCATTGCTTTGAGCTCTGCATCCTGGCGCGAGGGTGAGGTAAGGCAAACCAAGTCTCGCCCTCTCATCCTGTCCCATCCTGTCCTGTTCTTGTGGAACCGTCGTGACCTCGTGCGCTCTCAGCCAACCTCACTCCCGTCCCTTCATGGCCCATCCCATCTTGACTTCCTCCATCCATCTCCATCGTGAAGCATCGCCTTGACTCCCACGACTTCAGAACAGCATCGCAGACATCTCTTGTATCCATTGCTGATCTCGTCGCGTCGCGTGCACCTCCGCTTGTAAGCCAGAGTCGAGTTGCGACAACAGCCCTTACGTCATCGTTATGTCGGACGGAATCGCTCCAGCTATAGACAAAGGTATATCCCATCGCCAGCCATCGCAATGGCCCTATTTTCATCGCGTCTGCCCTGGTTCTACGCAATTGGCCTGTTCGCGATGTTTCAAGAACCCTCCTTAGCCATCCCCCGTCCACTCAAGCCTACAGACAGAGCACCGAGCTGACATCTCTCACAGTCGGCGCGCCCGAGCCCAAGGCTCCCGAAGCCGAAGCCGGCGCTCCCACCTTGGACACCACGACAGCTCTCTCGGAGCCCGCCAAGCCGGAGGAGAACAAGCCCGTTGACGGTGCAGCTGGTCTAAATGTTCCCGTGGCCAAGCCCGTCGAGGTCATGTCCGTGCCAGAGACGCCCGTCAACAACCAGACTCCAGCAGGCGGCACGCCGCGACCCGAGCTAAACATTGATGAGGAGCCCAAGGAACCACCCAAGAACGAGGACGAGGCTGCCTTTGTCACCACGGATGTTGAAACCGGACCGACCCCCGCTGTCTCCGCCCCGAATGATGTCGCCATGACCGACAAGCCTGCCGACGCCAAGCCCGTCGAGGCGGCGACCAACGGCGCAAGCAAGCCCGAGGTCAACGACGTCGCCGAGGCAGCCGCGGGAGAGAAGCGCAAGCTTGATGAACCCGCCGCGACTAACGGTGCTGTCTCCGCCGAGTCAGAGGAGGTCGAGTCAGAGGAGCGCGCCGAGAAGAAGGCTCGCGTTGAAGACGTTGCAGATGAGCCGCCGGCCGTCGAGACCGCGACGAACGGTAAGAACAGCAAGTCCGCCAAGAAGGATAAGAAGTTGGCCGCTTCGGCTGGAAGGACGGCGCGGAAGACCCGGAGTCAGGGTCCCGTCGAAGCTCGGCAGGTTTAGTTACTTCCCCCCCAGCGTTATCTTACCTGGACTTGGTATGGCTTACCTTCTTTTCTTATGAGTGTTAATTCATGAGTGGTTGAGTTTGGGGAATGGTTGGCGAAAATGGCAGGAATTGGTTATGGGAACAGGGCAATTTCCCGAGGTCTGGCTGGGATTGGGATTGGGATTGGGATGTACATTTGTGCTTTGGGGTAGTAAACATCGATTTCGTCGTTTCTCCTTTGCGCGGTGATTATATTGATCGGACCAGTCTCTCGACCATCTGGAATAACATTTCCGAATAGAATGGGCTCGGTGTCTATATTCTAGCATGGGTAGATCATGGTAGAAACGGCTTGAACAGTGACTACTTACAGAGAAGGAGTTGAGAACCAAACTTAATGATTGATGAACATCAATTACTGTAAGAGAACGAGGGACTTTGTACGCATCAACACCAGGACCACGGCCCGACAACTTACCCTAAAGTCTCACGCTCGAAGGCAAGTCAAACAGCAAACCGGAAAGGACATGTCCTGGATCTCGGTTCACCAAGTATAATGGACTCTGAATACGAACCCTGATCCAATAAAGCCGTTCCATTCATCAATCTGCCGGGACATCCTTTCAACCAGGGGCCGCCGACCGGTCTCTCGGGGCTGATTCAAGGGCCGATGATGCCGTTCTGGGTCTCGTATGGAGAAGTGGAGGACCTGTCGTCATGCCCCTATCAAACGCAACGTTCGCGATGCGAATGGAAGAACTCCCAAAAACTGTCAAATGCCTCCCGGTGGAGGAACGTTGCGTGTACACAGCCACCGTAGTGACCACGGGGTAGAGAGATATTGGGAGTTCATCCGCTGACGAGAACCATCCTCAGAATCAAGACGTCCCAAGTTATTCATGCAGAAGCTGAAGGCGCTTAGGGAGGAGGATCTGAGGACCCTGAGGTGAGCTGAAGGATCAAAGTAAGCTGATCCTTGTCGACATGGCGTCTTAGTCGCCAGCTGACGACTCGCATCTGACACAGCTTGTCCCAGGATGCTGTACAGGAATGCTATATGTACATAGACTCATGTCCCCTATCTTACGTGCGCTCATCGATATTCTCATCAACATCTACCACACGGCAAGGTGGGACACACATGCCAGCATCACCCTTACCCACCAGTTCAAAACAGGCTAATAGTCAGCATTGGCATGGAAGAGCGAGACGCTGACGTTGGCTCCACCGAGACGTATGGTAAATCGAGGAAGCTGTCAAAGCAAAAAGAAGCGATGAGAGCAGTTTGAAGGCGGCTACAGGTGAGGTGAACCCCCCGTCCTAGTGCTTGCTGGTTCGGCCATCTCGGCATCCGACCCCTGGGCAGGGGCAAGCTGTCTAGTCAGATCCGTCGAGATTCTAGCGCGAGAAGGATTGAAAGGAAAGGAAAAATGAGCAAAAAGAAGCCAACCAGGCACGAAAGAACCGTCGTCCGAACATGCCTAGTTAGTAATAGCTGCGGAGTAGAGTAATAATGCCCTATTGCTTCGAGTCATGGGCGAAAAGTCGTGGTAGTTTTTTTGCTCTCTTTGGATGTTTCGTAGTCGACAAGCTTTGGTAGCTTGACGGCCCCTCTTGGATAAAACACCCCAGACGTACAGTACAGTACGAGGGATTTCCCGATTTGTCTGATCTTGTTTTCTAGGTCGCGATCGGTTGCGTGTCTAGTTGTGTCTCATTGGAAAAGAAGGCAGTATTTTCCTCGGTATTGTGGGAGGTGGCAAAAGTGGACGACGTAAGTATCGCTACATCATAGCAGTTGTCGATGTTTAGGATCCATTTCGATCAAGGACTTCGGAGTTTGTGGGATGGGCGCTTCGGGCATTTCTCATGACGGGTTCCCTCTTCTTATTGTCTTTGAAGGGGCGGCGTTGAAGACACCCTGAGCCTGGTCTTAGACAAAGCGCATCCAACCCGTAGATTGATTGTCAACTTCAATACCAAGCTAGATTCGTCGCGCCTCTTCCTCAAAGGAACCACAGACAGTCCCCTCACTTTCCCCATCTGGAATAGAAAGATAAACAGCACCGGCTTTCTCACGTCACGTGCATGTCTTGCATGGTAGCTAGCCCTTCGTATTTCTTTATCAGTTGAGCGTTGCTTAGAAAGAAAGAAAAAAGCTCACTTGCAGGGGTAAAGACCCGACAGGGTGTGGCAAATGCAAGTCGAAGGAGGGCGACGACTGGCTGAGAGGCCGTCCCAGTGGCTTTCCGGGTCTGGAAGTGCTAAAAAGGGTCCCCACTGCAGCGGGTCTAAGGCATCAAAAATAGCACTGGGACCCCAGGGAGGCCGCTCCTGGACAGAGGGTGAGCTGGCGGCCACAACTGCGTCCTGGACGGCGAATCAGCGGTTGTGTTTACATTTGAGCGCTGGGAGGTGTTCAAAATTTTGGGGGAGGGACCTGCAGGGCTTGCAGCGGTCGTGTGCGGAAAGTGTGCGGAAGGGTGTTAGTGTCTCGGCGGTTGAGTCTCACTGGAACTCGTGGACAGCTGGATAGTGTCATTGGAAAATTGCACTGTACATTTTGGGCCTTACTTGGTGGAAATATTAGTGCGGAAGCGGCACCTGCACTGTGCTTTCATTAAGGCCAAGCCATCCATGCGTTGATGGCTTCTGATGGCTTCCCCAAAATGTCCCCATGATAATGAGATCCATCCCATGTCATGGCTCCTTAGAACTTGCGCCAGCCCTACCTCCGTATTATCGGACCCTATCCCCATCCGTTATCCGATCCCTTCATTTTTCCTTTTCTCCCCTTTCATCCTTTCTCTCTTCTCCATTGTCGCCTATCCCTCTGTGACGCCATATCTCGATTGTTCACCCCTTTCGGCCCCCCGATTCCTAGAACATAGCGACTCTCGTTTCCGGGGCCCTTTGTCCGCGAGAACCTTCTCTTGTCCGCGGGCGGTTCGTGTGGCGTTCTTCCTCGTGGTCTCGTTGAGCTCTTCGTTTGCGCGTCGTCTTTCCGCTCGTTCAAAGACTGCGCTTCCTCGGCTCTTCCATCTTCCTCCGATTCATTGACCTTCTCCTGGTCATACGCCTCGATCAAACGAATACGAGATTCCCCCGTCTGCGCGAATCGATCCGATAATTCGATACGTGGCCAACAATCTCGAGGCATTGTATCCCATCAGGAATTGAGAGCTTTGGATCCTGCTCAAGAGACTTTTGCATGCCGGTCGGGGGGTTTGCTTTCTTTTGAGTCAAACTCCAACGTCCTCGCCCACCGGCGGAGCTGTCTCTCATCATGGACTCCAGCCTTTTGGCCCGCCAGGATAATGGAGGACCGAAAGACGCCGGCCATGAGTTGCTTGATCTGCTCCAGGAACCCTTCAACGGTCAGGTATGTCTCTTGCTATTCTTGACGCCCTGCCAATTCCCTGTGCTTTTATGTCGGTTGCTAACGCATCCTATCCAGCTTCAAGCTGCCTCTTTGGTCTCGGCCCTCGCCATCTCGCTCCCCATTACGATATTCATCGCCATTTGTTTCTCCCTCATTCGACCGTACCACCAGTCCATCTATGCTCCCAAAATGAAGCACGCCGACGAGAAACATGTACCGCCACCAATAGGAAAGGCACCGTGGTCGTGGATCACAACCTTACGGCGGACCAAGGAGGACCAGCTCGTGCCCTTGATTGGCATGGATGCTACCATCTTCCTCCGCTTCGTCCGCATGTGCCGCAACATGTTTCTCACCCTGTGCATCACTGGTCTTGGTATTCTTCTTCCTGTTCATGTGACACGTTGGGAAGCGTTTAAAGGTCAAAAAAGCGAATGGGTTAGCAGGATTACTCCTCTTAATGTTAATGCTCCAGCAACCTGGGCACAGGTTGTCATAGCCTGGGCCTTCAACTTCATCGTCGCCGGATTTCTTTGGTTCAACTACAGAAAAGTTCTCCAGCTCAGGAGGAAGTACTTTGAAAGCGAGGAGTACCAGAAGAGTCTCCATTCTCGTACATTGATGGTAAGATTTGCCGAGGTCCTTTTGTAGCACCCGCTCACGTCTTGCAGATCTTCGACATTCCCAAAAAAGGTTGTTCCGACGAAGGCATTGCGAGAATCATTGACCAAGTTGCGCCCAACTCGTCCTTTGCCCGAACCGCCGTTGCTCGAAACGTCAAGGAGTTGCCTGATCTCATCGCCCAGCACGACCACGCCGTTCGCAAGCTCGAGAGTATCCTGGCCAAATATCTCAGGGATCCCAACAACGTACCCGCCGCTCGGCCCATGTGCCGGCCATCCAAGAAGGATCGATCGTACGGCACGTATCCAAAAGGCCAGAAGGTGGACGCCATTGAGTACTACACCCAGCGCATTCGCGACCTTGAGACCCAGATCAAAGAGGTCCGCGCAAGTGTGGACAAGCGAGGCTCAATGCCTTACGGGTTCGCCAGTTACTCAGACATTGCAGAAGCCCACGGTATTGCCTATGCTTGCCGCAACAAGAAACCTGTTGGCGCTGTAGTCAGACTTGCGCCCCGGCCCAATGACATTATCTGGGAAAATATGCCGCTGTACAGCTCTACACGGAGTCGAAGACGCTGGGTCAATAACTTCTGGATCACCCTCCTAACCTTGCTCTGGATCGTCCCCAATCTTGGAATTGCCATCTTCCTGGTCAATCTGTCAAATCTGGGAAAGGTCTGGCCCGCCTTCAGGACTTCACTCGCCGGAAGCCCCAACTTCTGGGGTGTTGTCCAGGGTATTGCTTCGCCGGCTCTCATGTCCCTCATCTACCTCATACTACCCATCATCTTCCGCCGACTTTCAATCAAGGCTGGCGATCAGACCAAGACCGGGCGAGAGAGACATGTCCTGGCCAAACTCTATTTCTTCTTCGTCTTCAATAACCTCATCATCTTTTCCGTCTTCAGTGTCATCTGGAGTTTTGTCTCCGGTGTCGTTAAAGACTCGACTGGTAACCTGAAGAAAGACGTTTGGCAGGCTATTCTTGACCAAGATATTGCAAATGCGTTATTTATTGCTCTTTGCCAGAACAGCCCCTTTTGGGTGACCTATCTGCTTCAACGTCAACTTGGTGCAGCGGTCGACTTGGCTCAGTTGTGGCCTTTGGTCCATGCCTTTTTCCTCAAGAAGTTGGGAAGTCCGACTCCGAGAGAACTGATCGAGCTCACCGCCCCTCCTCCATTCGACTATGCTAGTTACTACAACTACTTCCTCTACTACGCTACCGTTACCATGTGCTTCGCCGGGATCCAGCCTCTGGTACTTCCAGCCACAGCCTTGTACTTTTCTATCGACTCTTGGCTCAAGAAGTATCTCCTTCTCTACCGCTTCGTCACCAAGACTGAGTCTGGTGGAATGTTTTGGCGTGTTATTTTTAACCGCTTTATCTTCGGGGCCATGTTCTCAGACCTTATTGTTATGCTGACTTGCTGGGTTCGTGGCAACAAGGCCAACCACATCGAGTTCTTCGCCACGGTACCACTGCCATTTCTCATGCTGGCTTTCAAGATCTACTGCAACCGAACTTTCGATAATCAACTTCGTTACTACAGTACCCGAGACGTCACCAAGACCGCGCAGAACGGTGCTGACCCGAAGGAGACTCGTCTGCGCAGCGAGAGATTGGCAAACCGGTTCGGTCATCCTGCGCTGTATAAACCCCTGATCACGCCCATGGTGCATTCCAAGGCGCAGAACCTGCTTCCTGCGATCTACAAAGGACGACTGAGCGACGGCCAAGAGGCAAACGCCGGCGATATGATGAGCGTTAGTGGTTATTCAGATATGTACGCGCTTGACGCGATGCAAGGTGGACGACCAGGCAAGAGCGCCAACACTGTTCCCGGATTCGAGTACGTGTCGGAGACTCAGATGGACTTTGAATACTACAAGAATCGAGCCGAGTTTGCCGAGGACCACGGCGGAGGCGAGATCTATGGCCGACCTGGAGAGATTGTACGCCCTGAGACTCCTGGGTCTTGGGGCGATGGAAGCGACCGCGACTCGCGACCCGGCACTCCCGTGGGCCGTTCCGCTTCTCCTTTTGCACCAGGGCAGCAGCGCCTGATGTCTATGTCTAGTACCAGCGACACGAGCTATTCGGCATACCGGCCGACTGCCCCTGCATACAACGGATTTACCCAACAAGCGACCACGGGCTCGGAAGTGCCCAGTCGGACCCGCAGTCCCATGTATTCGCACAACAACGGAAGTTCGTCTGGTCTCGGACTGATTCAACACGCTGCGGCTCCGCCCACGGGCGGCATCAGCGCACAAAGCCGTGCGATGTCCCCCGGTCCTTCAGTGGGCGCTCTCGGCGGCGGACCGCGTGGCTACAGCGGTCTTGCACAGAACGAGAACGACGATCCTGCGTCATATGACTACTTCCGCGGCAACAGCCGGTCAAGGCGGAACCCCGGCGAGGGATGGTAGAGACTTCTAAGAAAGAGACTTGACATTGCATGGAACTTTGCGCGGCGTTTGGATAGATTGGGAATGGGCTTTGGTTGCTGAGAATGAGGTGGATTGATGCGAGACGACTTGGAAACGTCGGGCAGGATATACTTGCGAATACAGCCTTTAATCTGCATAGCCCTTCCGTTCAAAAAATGAACTTTCATATCTGTCACGACAATGCTGCTTGGCGATGGTTATGTGACCAGAATACGGTCTCTGATTTAGAAGTCTTGGACCCCTGGAGACTCAATAATAACATTGACATGCCAAAGATATATTATATAAATGCTGCGCCATCTCCTTTGTCGTGTTTGTCTCTTTACCGCCCCAAGTCTGGATTTGGACTGGGACGATAAGGCTGCGTTCGTCCCAGAGGAATGCTTTCTTTTCGATGTCCTTTAATTCGAGGCCACTTCCTCAGTGGCCGGATGAACTGGTTCCGCCGATCCCAGCGGAAACAATGACAGGGCACTGACAGGGCAGGCAGTCGCGGACGCCAAGCCGGGATGACCCATGTCCGGCCGCTTCTGCAGCCTCCAACGCGACTTAACCACAACCCGACAAAAACATGTGGTCACCTTTTGAGGGCTCTTGTTATTGATTTCCCTCTGCTGTACAGTAAATCTACTTGATACCCAACCTGGCAAAGACACGCTTGTACGAGCCTCACCGCTCACCATTCACTATTCGACTGTTTTCGTTGCGCAATCACCGTCGCGATGCTATGAACGCGCCCTCGACTCCGGAAGACGACGTACTATCGACTACACACTAACTGTTACACACTAACTGTCTATAATCGCCTTTCGCATGGTCGTCGATGGAACGCGCCAAGAGTTCGCTGGCCGAACGGCCGAGTCAGCTTGCAATTAAGCAGTCGGGGAGGAAGCCTCTGTTCACGAAAGGGGGGGACGACAAGAACAAAGAAAACGGCCGCGCGCAACAAAATAACTCGGGACTACATTCCAGCGTGCTAAGTAACGGGCTATCACGATCGACGAGTGCCGACGCCGAGAGGAGAGACAGCAGCGGCAGTCTTGGATCTCCTCGTGACACCAAGATGCTGAAACCTGGATTCTCCGCTTCCGCTTCCGCTTCCGCTCGGAAACGCCTCTCTATATCCGATGCTTTCAAGCTTGCCGCCCAGGATGATACCGAGGACCAGACTCAGGCTATGGATGCGTCGCCTAGCCCAGCTCCACGGGCCTGGCGCGAACGACGTGAAGGAGACGAGAATCGGATGAGGAAAATATTAGCACAGGACCACCTGGATACCAAGGCGCCGAGTCGACCGTTTTCGCGAGAGTCGGTGGCATCCTCGGCGGTACCTGACACGAAATCATCACCAGAGAAGACTGAATCACCGCGACGCCGGGCTTTGTACGGAAAGTCGAGGATAGGGCTTGGGCCTGGGGAGCCAGCGCAAGACACCGCGGGCGCGATAACAAATGGTGTTAAGCCTGAAGAACGTCCTGAAAGTGCGATTGGCAGGCTTCGTCCACCTTCAGATTGGCTAAGGCACATGCCATCCAAAGACGACCTGACGAACCAAGGACGAATTCCGGCGCTGGTCCCTGGAATTGAGGATCCGTTACCATCAATTGAGGGCGGAGGAGAGCATCATGAGCCAACCAACTCACAGCCAGTGGTGCACGCATCACCTGAAAAGAGCTTCGCATGGCAGGTTGACGATGACTTTACGGCCGGGGACCTTCAAGTATCAGATAGCCCAAGGATTAGAATGGGTGCTCGTCCGTTCGCTAACCGGATCAATTTCGACGATGGCAGTGAGATTGATATCAACTCGCGGACGAGAGTGGCACCACCTGGATCTCGCAATACGAAGCTGGACGAGATTCGGTCCCGAGAGGTAAAGACCGGAAGTGATATTCCCCTTGAGCTACCGCGACCACGAAATACAAAACTGGACGAGATACGAGCACGAGAGGAAAAGGTCGAGCACCAAATTCCCATACCGGACCGCAATGCGCCGAGGCCGAGAAATACCAAATTGGACGAGATACGACAGCGTGAGATTAATGGCATCCCCAAACGATCGCTGGCTTCGATCAGGTTGGGAGAGATTTGCGAGCAAAATTCAATGAGTCGCTCACTGTCGCCAGAAGAAAATCGACCCCAGACGAGCCGCGGGATGGTCCCAGAGACAAGGTCATCCATGGAACTCGAGACGAAAGAACCGCCCAGGCCAAAGTCGGCATTTGAGGTTGCAGGCGAACGAATACCCGATACACCTGTGACTGTCTACAAGTCGCGACAAGCCAGTATAGAAACGCACGCCAAGGAAGAGAACGAAGCGAAAGATGTAAGAGATGGCTCAGATGGTGCGCGACCAGACTTGTCACACAGACGCACAGATTCCCGAGACTTGCTGCGACGGTTGGCCAGGGCTACAAGTTCAAGTCCTGCTCCAGAGCCGGAGCCGCGACGGCTGGCAGACAGTGATAAACCCGTCGCTTTGCCCTCAGATCCCAAGCCCGACACTGCGTCTGCCATTCTGCAACCTTACTTGAATAATGGACCGCGGCAACGTCAACGCCGATTAAATCGAGATCCTGATACGAAACCCACGGTTGAATTTGCTGGCCTACCCCGAAATCGCTCTACGGACTCTGTCAAGAGCAAGAGATCCATGAACTCGGAGGCAGATCCCACGGACCGCATTGAGGCGGAAATCAATCTCTTTGCCCCAGGTGACAATCAGTCCGAGAAGGGCTCTGTGAAAGCGCCCTCGCCGGTGCCAGAGTCAGATGATGAGAAGGATCCCGAGGCGACGCCCCGGCCTCCGAAGCCAGATCCGTTGACGATGCCAACACCAAAGGTCACGGGCGCATACGTGGAAACGCCTGTGACAGTCAAGGTGGAGAAGATCCAAGTTAAGGAGAAGGAGGAAAAGGAAAAGCAGCCAAAGAAGGAAGAACGGGCACCACGACCAAGATCTGCATCATTCCGGAATAAGAGAACGGAGCGTGTGACGAGTGGTAGCGACAGAGACACGGCATCGGATCCCGGGACGGATGAGAAATATAGCACCAGAACCTCGTCGGTGGGGGCGAGAAGACGGCGCTCTCGTTCACTGCCGCGGCGCAGAGCACCACTGAAAAACTCGGCAAGGCTCCCAACAGTCAAGGACGATCTCAAGGAGCTTCAGCGCACTCATCACATCGAGGATTCAACATTGGACGATCTTGAGGAGGTTCTTTTAGGCCGCAAAGCCCCATCACGAGAGGTCGAGGCGCTTCTCGATAAGCTACCCCAGAACCCGTCACTTGACGACGATTTCGACTTTGACTTGGAACTCGATACCAAACTCAACACGAGAACCAACCAGATCGACCCTCAAAACAATGACACGTCTGACCTGGTGCGACTTACCCGGATGAACAATTCTTTGAAGAGCAGCCTTTACGGAATTCACACGGCCGCAAGGGGAATCGAACGTCTCTCTGATCAGGTTAACACCAAGACTAAGGCGAACGAGAACAGAGCAGCTGAGGACAAAGCAGCCGAAGACAGAGCAGCCGAGAACATGCCAGTTGACAACAAGCCAGTCGAACTTAAGGTGCCCAAAGGCGAGCCGCTTGAACATAACCTCCTTGATAACATCAAATCCGAGCCACCATTGGAAAAGATGGATGCTCGCCACGACGACGACGGCATCCGCCCTGCCTGCGCAGCACACCCCAGCACCGGGACGATGTCTTACATTCAACTTCCCGTCCCCAACATCTTCTACCGCAAACCGTCTTTGCGTCTCTCTCTGCTCGGGCTTCTCGTCCTTCTCCTTTCGCTCTGGTACGCTGCCGAGTCCGCCATGTGCGCCAAATACTGCCGCCCAACCCGCTGCGGCAACACTCCCTGCGCCTGGTCCATCGACGACCCGACCTTTGGCAACGCTATCCCCGTGAAGCTGGACCAGTGGACCACAGGCGGTCACGGCCGCGTCTTGGCCGGCCAGCTCAAGGAAGAAGCGCAAGACTGGACGGCTGACATGGTGGACTTTTACTACGGCCGCGAGATCACCGACATTGACATCAACGGGCTCTCCTTTGAGCAGAAACGCCAGCACCGTCGACGCCTGCGTAAGAAGAAGCTCGTCAAGGCCCGCGTGGAGTCGCCGGAGCAGAAGGCCAAGTGGGATGCATGGCGGAGGACAAGGGAAGAAAAGGAGCGACAGAGGGAGGCGAGGGAGATGGGGTATATTGTTGGAGGTGATGGGGACGAGACTATTGGGGGAGATACAAGGGTTTGGTAGTCTGCCCACAGCGACTAGGATCATGAGGGAGTTGTGATATAATGCGTCCTTGAGGAGGACAGTCTACGTTGCTTACGAAATGGATATCCCTGAAGCGGGCGTTTGAACTCTCACCTGATTCTTGCGCATAACATGGTCTTGAGTATCCATGGTCTTGAGTATCCATGATCATGGTGACATCTCTTCTAGTTGGTATCAACCTCTAAGCCCATGTACAAAGAACCAAAAATCCGCATTTGCATTTGCATTTTCCCATGTCCCAACGCCATACGCCCCGACTCTGCCAGTTAATCATCAATACCACCCCACTCCTCATCCTCCTCCATCCCATCATCACTCCCGGCCTGAACCCACGGCAGCCTCTCATCCTCGTAGCTCTCTGCGGCGCGCACCCTCACAGGCTTGACAGGGCAGCTCTTGAGCGCCTGCACCAGCTCCCCGATACCCTTGACAAGACCCTCGGCCTCGGGCTGCTTGAGCGCCTCCTCGCGCTCCAGCTCATCGATCCAGATATCCAGCGCGTGCAACCGGATCCCCACGGGGGCCTTTCTCAGATCACCCTCCTTGTCAAAAGGATACTCGGCCAAGACGCCGACGATGGCCTCGACATCGCCGTCCTTCCAGCCCCGCTCCCTCGCCAGGCGCACATGCGCCGCAAACACCCTCCTGGCAAGCAGGAGAAACTTTTCCAGGCGGAGCACGTCGATGCCGGTCCACTGGGCGCCGACGACGGCCCAGAAGGCGCGCAGCCAGGGGATGGCGCAGGCGGGGCGCAGGCCGAAGAGCAGGTTTGCGAGGTCGGTTGCGAGGCGCTGCTGGGGCAGGGGACGGTCCGTCATCCAGAGCGCGTAGAAGAGGCCCTTCCAGAGCTTCTGAGCGTCCGTGTCGGAGAGCGAGGGGCGCGAGTAGAGGAACGTCTGGAGGGATTCGAGGGAGGCGGTGCGGAGTGTGCGGTCTGGGGAAGGGGGGTTAGCTGTGGACGTCAGAGCTGAAGCAGGGGTTGGAGGCCGGACCGCTGGAGGCGAGGTTGCGGATAAAGGGCATTTGGGATTCGTGGGTGGCCATTGTGG
>JAAVUK010000719.1:0-18848 GCA_014899095.1 Fusarium buxicola
GACGGGCCCCATTTATATCTGCGCAGGCATCAGGCTGTGATCGGCTTGAAGGCCGGGCTTTCATTGAAGACGAGACTAGCTACTATAACGTGAATGATGGATATCAACAGTAAAAATATCAATTCGGCAAGGCTACTTACTAGGTACTCATGAAGCTTACAGGGGATCATTGATGAAGAATCAAGGTCTTTGAAGCGGATGCAGGTCCTTGACTCCGGACATGGTTGGCACGTGATCGGCATAAATTGTGGATATGGCTTGGTGCAACGTCGGAACTCAACCCGAGGGCGCAACAATCATCATCCATCGCCTCTGACTCTCGGCGAAATCCTCCAGAGGCTGATTGAGCCTTCTGTTATTGTTCCACGTACATTGGCTCTCCAAGTCAACTGAGAAACCAACACCATTTCCTCTGGTCTCTGAAGACATGTCGCCAATGGCTCAGAAGCGTCCGGCGTCCGCCATCTCCGGAGGCAAAGATGCTCGGAAAGCACCATTGGCGTAAGCAGCCTTTGCTTCACAATTCTATGCATTCTATCTGTTTCTTGGAACCTGTTTCATCTTGGTGTCTCGGACTGGTGGCTAATGACAACTCCATAGGTGCCTCACATGTCGCAAGAAAAAGGTCAGATGCTCGGGGACTACTCCTTGTCAGTATTGCACCAAGCGAGGACTGGACTGCAGGGTTCCCGAACATGGGCACAAGCGTATGTACATGGCCAAGTACGTTTCATTCCTCTTCACCTAGTGTCCATCTCTGACATGTCTTGCTTAACAGTCGCATTGAAGAACTTGAGAGCAAGTTAGCTATATACGAGAAGGAAGGAAACGGGCTACCTCCCATTTCACCTCCGAGGGCCTCAGGTACGTTGTTGGTCAGCAGCGTCAACAATCACTCTGACAACTCCCAGAACCCCCGGCTTCACCTACTGTCCAAAACGGACAAACCAGGCAAACAAGTATAAGTAGTCATCCACAAACATCTCATCCCTCACCTCAAGCAGACCTCCTGGGAGAGCATCGGTCATCAAGGTCTCCAAGTTTCATTCGTCCTTCTACTAGTTTCTCAGCCCCCTTGGCCCACCCCAGATACCCGACCACTGAAGCCATCCACACCTCCCCAGCCTCAAGTAAGTTGACAATCTTTCCAAGACAATCCTATGTGTTCTGTATACTCAAGTCAGTCACAGCTATACTTGCCGGTTCTTCTCTGAGTTCAAGTCACACTTTCGGTTCTCGAGTTCAGGATCTACTCGGATCGTCTCGCCCCGAGTACGAACAAACTGCAACCAAGCCCTGGGTAAGCCCGGAAGCAAATCAGCTTCACGAAGTTGCAAGGAACAGCGCTCCATGGCGGATTTCGAATAAAGAGTTTCCCAAGCTGCCATCGAGACAGGAGGCACAGCGGTTACTGGAAACCGCTTTATTCTATATCGGCCAGTCACAACACCACATCGATGCCCGGGAATTCTCAGACCGCTTATGGGTCTTTTATGAGAATCGGAACGATCCCGTCCAGCGCGAATCACCATGGGTTTTGGAGATGATTCTAATGATTGCGATTGGAACGCTGTTCGATGCGAATCCTGAGGGTAACGACGAGTTTTCAGGAGTTCAGCTGTTTGAATACGCACACAAGAATGTCCCGACACTGACTGAATTGCGCGCCTACGGAAAACTTGGGGTCGAGATTTTTGCCCTATTTGCGATTTATCTTGGGAACATGAACCGCAAGGAGGAGGCTTATCTCTACGTAAGTCTATACGTACTCAACCTTGAGACTGAGACTGACTTGAAACATTTATAGATCAGCACCGCCATGCGACTGGCTATCGCGCAAAAGTATCACAGAGTCTGTGGAACAAGACACTTGATGCAGTCGGAGAAGGTCCATCTGAATCGCCTCTGGTGGACTATCTATATGCAAGAAAGGTAGGAGAGCTCTAACAGAGATAAGGGATCATAGCTGATAAGTTAATCTGCCATAGACGCCTGGCTGCTGCTACAGGAAATCCTCCCAGCATAGCCGATGAAGCGATCAACATCCCCTTACCAAATGATTCGCCTGGATTTCCACCATCTGGCCCTATGTGTACAAATATTAGGATTGCCAAAGTCACAGGGCGTATTTTGGCCGGTAACGTCCTTTGGAACGTATTTCAATATGACGAAAACTGACCAACATCACTTTCCAGTGCTTTACAATCCAGAGGACGAATCGGAGAATACCTTCATTCCCCACGTTCAAGATATTGTCAAGTCTCTCTACGAAATATCCCAAGAGATCCCCTCCGACTCGGTCACGGATGTGTACAACCTGGGCCGCGACCAGTGTTTAAGGACAACTGCCTCGCTCCACCTGATGCTCTTCCAGGTATGTATAGTCCGTACTCGGACGATTGTTTGTACTGATTGCGTTGTAGGCAACTATCCTCACGATTCGGCCGATTATGCTCCACGCCGCAAAGCTGATTCTGAGCGGCCAGGGTCCAACGGGCGAACAACTGCATGCGTCGCCACTTGGGAGACTCTCAAGGACGTGCGCAGAAGCTGCAAGGCGGCAATTGAAGGTTGTCGGCACACTAAGGAAGCGAAACATGATTGGTGAGCATTCAATATCTGCTTAGAAAGTTTGATGTTCTAACATCGAGTCGTCAGCAATCTTTGGCTTCTATGACTTTGAGGCCTCGTTCTCAGCTGCTTTCATCATGATTCTTGCTTCCATTCTGGACTCAGTTTGTGAAGAGGGCATGAAAATCAACCCCAAGCCTGGGCTGACCCAGGCATTGGAGGAGCTGCAGCATCTCGCTGACCACGGCAACACGTATGCTCGGGAGAGACTACAGGAAGTAAAGAGGTTATGGAAAGTGATGGCTCAGAAGATCGAGTCACTGCAAGTAATGAACGTCTCGCCCCAATCACACGCGGGCGATGCCAATGGCGATGTTCAAGCTGGCAACAACAGCAACGGCGCGAATGCCAACCACACCAATGGCACCGAAGCTGTCAGCATTGGAAACAGCGGTGACTCTGGAATCCCGCAAGGTGAAACGATTCCAGGGCAGCAAGGCCAGACGTCTCCGGAAGACTTTATGCTTCTCGACACGGATCTGTGGGACAATTTTTCGAACCTCTGGGTCCCCATGGCCGAAGGTACGGGAGACAACCCTCAGCAAGATATCATGATGGCGGACATCCCGCCGGACGACTTTTACAAGTACTGCTACTCTATGTATAATAATCCGGATTGGGACCTCACGGGAGAGGATGTTGGGGACTTTGCCGAGCTTGGGAGGCATATTCAGGATTCCTGATGTTTGGGGTAACGGGCCATAAAAGTATTTGGGGCTTTTTAACAATTACAGGACCAGCAACTCGATTCATTACATTCTATTATATAAACTATCGTCCAATTATCACAAATCTTAGATAGAGTCGGATGACGCCAGATTCCCTGGAGGTTTCAGAAACGGTAATTGAGAAAAGTTTTACTACCGAGAGGGTATCAAGTTCATTGCAAGTGACCACAGTTGGTATGTGAAAGTAGTTCTAGCAGCTGGAAAGCCAAAATATCTGGTTAAGACGCGGCCAAAATTGGCCTTCCTCTGATTTCGATAGGATTTTTGAAATCAAGGCTGGCCCCTCATCGGTTCACAAATTCGTGATCATACGGCTCTGTCACGGTGTTCTCTAAAATCTCATTTTCGATTCTCAACTAGCACCACCACCGTCCATTATTAAAGCTGTCTGAAAGAAGAGTCAAAGTGCCCCCCGGCATTCTCAAGCTGCAAGGTCCTTAACGTACGCCACGCACTCTCAATTCATAGCTTGCGAGATATGAACTATATCATCGCCCCTCGCTTCCACCCATTCTTGCCAGTAAACACAACTTCCTGTAGTCCTCGTTGTCTCTTCTTCTGTGCTCCTGGATGGCTTTCTTTACTCCCGGATAGTGTTCCAATGTCTGTCTAAGAAAGTTGAACTGGGTGCGCCTCCAAGTATTCCTCGAGAGTGGAAAGCTTGCCGCGGGCGTTCTCAGCAGCCCAGGCAACCAGCTTCTCAGTATCTGGACCAAAATATCCCAATTCTTCGTAGTAGTTGTATACTTCGACAAAGATTTCAGTCATGATCGGCATTTTCTTCTCGAACTCTTCCTGCGTGATCTGCTTGTAGACGATGGTCTGGCCTGCGGCCTTGGACATGGCTGCCGCTACTTCTTCAAAGCTGTATAGTTTGGTGGCAGCGTGAAACTTTTTGCCTTCGTACTTGTCCGGCTCTGCTAGGATGGCGCCAACGAATTTGCCTGAATCCCCGACAGCGTTGATCAAGGGGAGCCTGGTTTTGGGAGACACGTGGGTGCCAACGACCCAAGTGCCATCAGGGCCCTGTTTTGGGATCCAGAAGGGCTGAGACTGGAAGTTCTCCATGAACGATCCTGGGCAGTGGAAGGCGCTCTTGATGGGAAGGCTTCGAATGTACTGCTCCGCCTTTGCCTTGGCGTCGAAGGGAGTGATCTTGGTGAATTTGCCACCAGAGATGTCGATGGGCGATGGCAGAGTGCTGAAGATGATATACTCGGCACCTTTGTTGACGGCGACGTCTGCAATCCTCTTGGCGCTGTTGAACTCAGTCTCCACGGCATCAGGGCCGACGGAAGGCGTTGTCATGGCGAAGACGGTGTGGACACCGGTCAAAGCTGTCTCGAGGGAAGCCTGGTCAAGCACATCGGCCTGGATGACTTCAACTTTCTCCTTGAGCTGCTTGGCCTTCTCCGAGTTGACATCGCGGCTGATGGCGCGGATCTTGTACTTTTGAGAGATTTCTGGGTCGTTGATTACATAGTTGATAACTGAGCTGCCTTGTTGGCCAGTCGCGCCAAAGACGGCAAGGAGCTTAGACATGTTCTAGGATGTGTTGGGGTAAAGATCTTGGGAAGTTGATGTTGTGAATGTTGGCTTTTCTCTGGGAAACGCTTCAAGCTTGTTGATTCCCGCGTTCGACGAAGTAAACAATCTTGATCTTATACTTACCTCGATCACTAGGGCTGACAAACGAGTAACAAGGCTAACGTTATTCGGGAGGTGATGGGAGATGGAGGAATTCGTAATCGGCTTAACTAATGCATGTGCGCAGCGCCACTCTATGAGTTCCATGGCAAAGACCTCCAAGCTGGTAACGACAGCAGGGATCAGGCCAATCAGAATGCATCAGCCAAGAGGCACAGCGCTTGCCACCTAATTTAGCGTGGAACAGAAGTACCAGCAGCTTCAACGTTAATGGTTACAAATGTTATCATTTGCAATGAAGGATTGCAGAAGGGCGTGAATCAAGGTTCACTCCAAGTAGCAGGGCTCACGTCGGGTAGTGTATGGCTTGGAGGATTCGGCCAAGTCACGATAAGCTCGATCAAATTCGGCTGCTCTGTCAGAAGCAATTCATGTATTCTTTCTGTGTAGACCGGCTACGGAAGGTTTCCTGCCGCTGAAATCGCCAACAACCCTGCTGCTTGCCATGCAGTAGACTACCAGCTAACTAACCCTTTGGTACACTTGCTCAAATAATGCTTTTGACTCTCTAACCAACATGAAGTCCTCACGTCTCAGTTTGCCAGTTAAGAAACACAAGAATGTTCTACATCTTTGCAGGACAACCCTTTCGAACTCTCCCATCAATGTTCTTAGGTAGACGAGTACTACTAGGGTTGTTTGTAGTAGGTAACGGCAGGGAGCGGGCGACGCTGGTAAACTTTGCTTCGCCTGATGGTTCCGTGTCTGTGACCTTGTTGGGTACGCTGCTAGTCGCAGTTGTGGGCCTAGAGCTGCGTGACACGATGCGTGTTGTTGAAAGCGTCGTCAAACTTGGCTGAGCATGTCTCGTGACCGCTCTTGAAGTAGTAGTAGTAGTGGAAAACCTCCCGGAAGTACCAGCTGGCGAGTTCACAGACTGGAGATCAGACTCGTCCTGATGGTGAAGCAGAGAACCCCAGCCAAGTCCATCGTAATGACCCGGCCCTTCGCCCCAGGATCCAGCTCCGCCTTCAAATCCACGGAAGAAAGTCAATGTGTTGTTAAGATAAGCAGTCGTCCAAGGCGCCTCAAGGCCTTTGATCTGGACGTAGTGGCTGTAGAGCAGCTCCCAGGCTGGTCGAATGGCACCACGAGACTTTTCGCTGATGGAGTTGAAAGAGACGATGCCGTTGGTATAAGGTTCAAAATGGACGTTGTTGCCTAGGTTATATCGAGCAAAGTATTTCGCCCTGTGGACCTGTTGGCTGACATATCGTGCATATTTCGATTACGACTGAAAATGAACATCAGAGAGCACCATAGTGGTACATACCCAAGAAGGATGCGGCTGTTGTTGTAGGAAAAGAGGTCCTCCCCTTGATTCCACGCCTGCTGACCAATGGCTCCTAGTAGTTGAAAGTCCATCGCTGAGTGACCCTGGTCCCTGCCGGACTCTTGTCCCTGGCCAAGGGGCGTTCCGGTGCCTGGTTCCTTGACGATGTTTGTAATCGCGTTGTTGACAGCCCCGTTGCCTTCGCCATTCTTGAAGTAGCCAACAGCAAAGTCCCATGTGGTCTGATTGTCGGTGAGGACAGCGATAGCCATCGCGGATGCAATGTTGCCCAGCTCCCAGTTGGCGAAGAAATGCTTCACGTTGTGCTGAGAACCTAGCACGTGATTCAGAAAGTCCACATTCATCGGCAGGAATACTGTCTTCATCATAGAGACAACTCTGGGCAGCCCGTTCTTGGCGAATGGTGCGTAGTCGCGCAGCAGTTCGGCAGCATTAGCCAGCTGATAGCCCTGCAACCCTGCGGTAAGGTAGGCATCGTCCCCACCGGTGAGAGACTCCAGTTTGTTTGCCCACGCGATGAGGACTCTTGAGGCTGTCGCAGCATACTGATCGTCTCCGGAGATCTTCCAGCGCAACGCAAGATTGAAAGCTGCTGCTGCATCATGCCACAGGAGTTCTCCGTTCTCGCTTCGATGAACGTGGCTCACAGGTTTGGGTGCATATTCGGCGCTAGAAAATGGAATGCTCGTCAGCTTATTCCAAGAACCAGTCCAAGGCTCTCTCTTGGCAACTAGTTTGGTTTTGATGCGCGTGATGTCTGTCTCCGTCACCAGCAGGCCAGGGTGAGTGAAAGCGAAGGCAATGGTGAAGAAGTAAAGAAACAAGAACTTGTAAACAGTGGCCATGATGAACAACAACAAAAGGGCAAGATGCAATTTAAATGAAGGGATGAAGAAGGTAAAAAGATAAAACAGTGACAGCCTGCTCGCAGGATCTATTCTAGGAAAACATGGGAGTTGTTAGGCGAGGGGGTTTCGTAGAGCAATTAACTGTTCAGCACTGTATTTACTCAAATCAAGAACTGCAATCCCTAATATTGATAGAACCCACCTGTCAAGTTTCATATCGAAAGTCTGGCATGTGGAGGCAAACCGCTCCAATCGCGTGCGGATATCCAAGCATCTCACATCTCGCTTACCGTAGACCTGCGGCATAACAAGGGTTCACCCCTTCTTAATCTCAACAACCTAACCTGCGACGAGGCTAACGAATCAAGTTTCGACTATGGGCTGATGCCATCTATAGGTCATTGACTATAAAATATCGTGCTGTGGCATCATCATATCAAAAAGAAATACCCCCCCTCCCTCCAGTAATAATTTTGACTAATTGCAGTACGCGTTGCTTTTGCACAATTTCTCTTGTGAAACTGGATGATAAAAGACCATGAAACGGTGAGGGCCAGAGGGATACATCAACTAATCAACATCTGGAGTCTGGTTCTCGAAAGGAGCGTCACCCTAACAACTATGACATCTCCCCCAAACTCCGTCGTGAGCTGAAACCTTCTGTTCTAGGTAGCCGTTACAGGCGCCGGAAATATCTTTTGAACTCGAGCAACCTCCTAACAAGTCTGTTTAAAGTGGTTCATCGAAACCACCATCACCTCGCACGGCCAAGGCTGAGCTTATTGATGAGCCCGTTGATAGCCCGTCTACTTGATCCCCTAAGTCGTTGCATGATGGTCAACATCTGTCTCCATAACGAGATTATACAAGCAGGCCCTCTTTTTGAATTCATAAAAGGTCAGTATAGGTGCAACAGGAGCTGTGAACCAATCATCCTTTGCTTCACTGAACCAATCGAACCGAACTCCCATGCTAGAAGCCTGACCAAAGTGGGCAAGGGACATCATCTTACTGGGCCTGTCATCTCCTGCCTTGACTCCATAAGACCCGTGGTGAACTGAAACAACACCACCCAAAAGCTGAAAGAAGGCTGACAAGGCGATCTTTCTTGCAAATAGGGAATCCTACTGTCGGTGAGAGCTTACTGCATTGTGCATTACAGTCAGAGTAGGACAGGATCTTGGCTGCTTGGCGATCGACACAGCAGCTCTCCACTGGGGCCAACCTTGGAAGTTGTAAAGAGGCGGACAAACGTCTCACGGCCCGAGGCGACACGGTCTTGCATCTTCTTAACGTGCTTATTCATGATGCTGTCCCATTGGTTCCAGCTATCGTATCGTAGCTTGAGCCTTTGTGCCTCGGGCTGGTCATACCATGACCTTCCAGGGCCCTCAAGCCCTCGATATATTGTGTCATGGGAAGCCTGGCCGGTGACAACGAAACACGACAATCCTCTTGGATGTGCAGATGATCATCAAGAACGTGAGATATTCATAGATACCTGGTTGGATGGAGATTGGGTCGACGAGGCTGGCTGAGATACCGGTGGAGCTGTAAGCTGAGTGTGCTGCGGGCTCTGGAGCATGCTCTACCGGTGGCAAGAACATTCGATCGACCTCTCCAACACGTACCAGGATATGATGGTTTTGAATCCAAAGGACCCTATTCCCGAAGATAGAGCACTGGTGTTTGTTGGCGTCAGTAATCAACGCAAAGACTTCAACGCATATCTCAGGCATAACCGGCTGTTTGTTCCCCATGGACAATGCGCTTACGTAGAAGTGGGTGGACATGGTCAGACCGGTGGTTATGGCCATCTTGGCCATAGCTTCGGTCTTTTTGGCGATCACATCAGGGTTATTCGCATAGTCTGCCACGACGGTGCCATTCGAGAAATTACCAAGGAGAGCGATGACGAGCTTTTCCACGCTATTCTCGGAGGCAGTCTAGGCAACTGTGGCATCATCACACACTACATCGTGGAGGTGTTCCAGGCCAAGAGTTACATAGGCATTGTTGCCAGTCCAAACGGAATCAAGGGACCGCACGGCATGAAAGGGCTCTGGCTGTACAACCCTGACGTCCTCAGCAACTCGCTTACTGCAATCGCAAAGATAGGCGACAATAGTAAGGCCCCGCGAGGCTTTGACCTCTGTGTTAGCGTTCTCAGCACCGATTTCCCCGTCACGATGCTATTCCCCTCATTGAAGGACGCTACTCTCTGGGAGAAAATTCAAAACAAGATCAAGGAAGCCCTTGCGGACGAGGTCCTTGACTTGCTCAATGGTAGCTTCCCTGCCACTGTCGTGATCTATGCACAGTGGTGCCCAACCAGCAAAGACGACAAGTATGACACGAGCGTTGATCAGTGGTTCCAAAAGTTCCGAGACCTCAAGAATTCATTCACAAGCCACACGCTCCGCATAGAAAAGTCCGCAGACGGCGAGGACATGTCTCAAATGACCGGAAGATGGATATTCCCCAAGCAGCGAGAGTTTGGTCTCCCTTAAGTCAAGCGTACCTACTCTACAAACTCGAGGACTCTCGAAAAGGATGGCTGGGTCGACTCTGTGGTCAAGCGCCTCGACTTGATCTACAAACCGCGCCACAAGCTCGATAGTAACAAAGGGGACGATGAGTACGAAATCTACACCCATTGCAAGCTCTCATTCCAAATCCAATGCTTTGGAGGTGACAGCTGGCGTTTCTATCTAAACAAGGACGATGACACTTCCTACAGCTGGAGAGACTCGACGGTTGTTCAGGCGCTAGACTGCTTTCATGACCCCGGCGACAAGTACAAGCAGTACGCCTTGAACTGGCAGACAGAGAATGACTCCATTATGGCTGGTCCCTCGAGCCCTTTCAGTAAGCAGGACAGACGTTTGCTGTGGGGTTCTTACGGTGACTGGGATCTGGGGAAGCAGGAGATCTGGAAGTGTTATTATGAGGATGCGGATAAGTATCAGAGGCTGGGCAGTGCAAGGGGTAAGGCTGATCCTGACGGTACTTTCACTGCAAACCTGTTCGCCGTTGCGGTCCTTAAGGACGCTTGAACTATGGCCTACTAGAGTAGACGGTGATTTACGAGAGAGGACTGAGCTTGCTTAAATCTTGGAAACAAATTACTTTCGGATACGCTTTTTCTTCCTGCTGATGGACCTTTCAGAACTCCGTCTCATTGTGAAAAAGATAGACAGTGATTAGCTTCGCCCCTTTTTTCTATAAGCTTGTTCTTATACAACATTCTGTTTTCTTCATCCTGTATATCTTGTACTGAGTATAAGAACAGTTTCGTGAACAATATGCTCTGTCATGACCGCAATTTATAAATAATCTCAATGCACAGGATGCCAAGGACAAACCTACAGGCATGCTCGGCAGTGAAACAGGGTAGCCTCTCTCGGTAATTGGAGGAGAAGTTGCTTTCTGGGCACATTAATTGGGAATCATATGATCCCTCCGGTGTACCACAACTGAGACAGATTTGACATGAGCTGCTGGGGCTTCACTTGCGGTCAGCAACGACTCAAATGAGATCATCAACCCAGGCAACTTACCATTCACCATGATATCTTGCTCGAGCTTCAAGTTCGCGTTCAAAAGCAGTTCCACATGCTCGGCAAACTATGAAGTGATATCTTCGATGAGTGTGGTCGGAATTAGAGAGTCTGCCTAAACACTCGTCACCTTCAGAGGCTTCAAGTCCCTCAAAAGCTTCTGTCTCGGGTGGCTTCTGTTCTAGACTCAACTTATGATCAGGTTGAGCTCGGTCAAGTCGAGCTCTTCCACGGGCCATTGAGCGCTTGAACTCTGACGGAGACTGGTACTTTATCACGCGCCCACTCTTGAGTTCGACTTTCGTATCATAAGCTTGGGGTCCAGTGACACCCCGATCGCCAGTACTGGCTCGGATATCACTCTGGCAAAGGCACAGTCTTTACGCAACACATTGTCAAGGAAATTTCCAACACCAATGTCCATCTCTCTCTCTCTCCCAAGATGGACTGGACTGGGAAGATGCGACCCTTGTCCCGTTTTCCACGAGTCGAATTATTCGACGAGCTGGCTCTTCAAAGCCGTTCCTCATCGACTCGATCCACTGTCACTCCAGCCTCGACTTCCCCAGCGCGAGAGCAGATACAGAAAGCCTCGCTAAGAAATTGAGCCAAGTCGACACAGAAAGTTTCGGTCTTCTGGCTTGCTATGGACTCGTTAAAAGGAGGCATTCAGAAACACGGCAAATCATGTCCATGGATTTGGTCTTTCGAATGCCAACGGCAGAGGTGATGTCCATCACCCTAAGGCAAAACATCATGGAACCACAAACCTTCAGCCTGACAAAAGTTCCAGATGTAGCGAGACAACTTGCCAGGGCAGTCAGTTTTATCCACGCTTGTGACTTTGTCCACAATAATATTCGACCCGGGACGATTCTGTTGTTTCCGAGAAGGAAAGCTTCCGACAATCAAGAGGTATTGGGGTCTGCTTATCTTCTTAGCTTTGACTCTTTCCGCAGTATCAACTTTCATACCCTACTCAGAGGCGATGCTGCATGGGAGCGAAACTTGTATCGGTATCCATCTCGTCAAGGTCTTTGTGCCCAGGATAAATACTGCATGCAGCACGATGTGTATGGTCTGGGAGTTTGTCTCCTGGAGATCGGCTTGTGGCAGAGCTTTGTCGAATACGAAGCAGGTATTGAGACGAGCGACAAGTCTCCCAGCAGGGTATTAGGGTTGAAGGTAGATGACCTTAAGCAAGACATATTGGTTGCGAGGCCAGCCTCTTTGGTCAAAGATCATCTTGTAAGCCTTGCGCAAGCCAAACTGCCGATAAGAATGGGAGGCAAGTACACAGCAGTCGTGGTTACATGCCTTAACTGCATCGACGAAGACAACATGAACTTTGGGGACGAGAGTGAGATGCAAGACGAAGACGGAGTTTTGGTTGGATTGAGGTTCATTGAAAAGGTATTGTTCAAACTGAGTGAGATCTCTTTTTGACGTTGGCTTCTTTTTCGTGTTAGAATAGACATGATCGACAGAGCGATGAGAGGAGGGACGGGTAAAGGTCATGGCGAAGGCGGTGGTATTAGTAACACTCGCATCAAATGCTATTATGCCCACCCATGTGCAAAGTAAGAGAAGGGGATCCAAGGTAGAACGCTCTTTAGATTAGACAGCAAAGACTTCGTCGATAAGACCGAGCGAGTTATCTGGGACTTGCACTCTCTCGTCGCGTTCCTAGTGGAACCCAAGACCCCATTATCATCTCCCCACGATCCACCTTGGCTGCTGATCAGCCTGTATCCGTAGCGTGGGGTAAGACGAGCTTGTTCCAACGTAATTAGCGTCCAGACCATTGACGGAAGCCTGTCAGACGAACCGTCGGCCGACTTGCCCGGCACCCGGCGGGAATTCATGGTCAGGCAAAATACGTGACAGATGGCGTCTGTCCCAGCATTTTGGCTCATGCAACCTACCGCTCTTAGGCTCTACCCAGCTGTCATGACTCGGCCCATGTCCTTCAAACGTGGTTCGATGGAGTATCAGTTCTGTTCCGGGGCTTCCACTGTCTCGGGACGAGACCAACTGAGCGGGATCCGGAATGCCGACTACAAACCCTTTATTCCGGCATCCTCGAAGCCTTACAGGCCGGCAATATTGAAAACTTCTTAGCCTAAATCCATCAGCAGCACACCCTTTTCTCGGCCGATAAGCTAACGGGATGCTGCACAAGCTGCATGCGGAGTGGGTGGGATCAGCCTGTCTGGCTGCAAACAGGCTATTTTGATCCTTCTTACTCAAGCTTGGGATCCCATCGTGGGATTATACGAGATGACTGCCACTCCGGTGGCTCTCACGGAACGACGGTTCTCTTTGTAGTCACAAGAGGCGTACTCAGCAGTGATACAATATCTCCATTTAGTCAATGGTGTCACTTTGTGATGGGAAAGGTGGTAATCCTCCAGTTTTGTGGCTTTTGGCGGATAGCAAGTCACTTTATGCAAGTATTCAGGCAGGATATCGCCGAGATTGTGCCTTTTAAAATAAAAAAATTCAAGAATAGTCAAGAGACTAAGCTGGTAAAAGGGAAAACAAGATAAAATTGATGAGGAGGATATCACAAAGCTGTGAGCGGATGGCCTGATTTTAGGACCATATTAACGGCGTCGTGTGGGATGTTCGCCTGCGTGAGAAGGGGCACAACACCAACAGCAGAAAAGCCGTAGAGGCTTAATGTGGCCAAGTGCTCCCGTGATCGAGCTACTCTTTGCTAGCAAGACAAAAGTTCTCTCACATGCATGGCTCTAAAGGGCGTTGGAGCCAACTTATCCGGAGTTCACTGCCGATGAACCCAGAGTGCTCATCGACCCATGCATGCAACTCAAAACTTCATTAATCTTCTGTAATCCCCAGAAACGGCTGCAAGACTAAGAGAAAGCGGCGTCTAGACCGAGAAGACCATTGTTGCGGGCTGGGATCAACACCATCCCCATGACTACCCCAGATTCTCCACTTGCTGTAGTAGGCAGTCAAGTCCTTTTACCCCAAAACTCTGAGAGAAATTGAGGGGGAGAACCAGCTCTGAATGGTCAGACACGGCCTGGATCTTATGCGGTCCACTCGCGATCGATGGGCACAGCCAGGCCATCTTGTCCCCCCGCAAGATCTTCCACCAATGGCGGGCATGTCATCGGGAAGACGCCCTCAACCCTCATGACTTAGAACACAATTAACGGCCCGTCGATCCTAGCAGCAACAGGCTCAATTCGAATGCCAAGCTCGAGTAGCGGGCCCTCGGTCCAGGGCAGCTTCGAAGCACTCGCCATGGGACCAATGGTTGCGACCAGCTACAGAGTAACAATGGGAGCATTATAAACCCCCCGCGCCCGTGCCATGTGTTTGAGTATACGACCCTATTCTCTCCAGCTCTCATTCCTCGAGATCCAAGTCGTCCACTGCTGGATAAGGTCAAGATGGCGACCGAAAAGCGAATCGGAGATGGCGATCTCCAGATCGAAAGCACTGACGCTGGACTGGATCATCTCAAGAACGTCGACCTCCACGACAAGACTCTGAACAATGAAGCCCATGAGGCCACGGCCCAAGAACATAGCTTCGGCGTCTTCCAGGCCTTCAAGACGTACAAGCGGGCTGCCTTTTGGTCAATCCGTAAGCCAACAATCCCAAAAGTCTTGGACGTGATGCTAATACCTCAAAGTCATCTCGACCACGGTCATCATGGAGGGCTACGATGTCACCCTTCTAAGCTCGTTCTACGGTTACCCATCGTTTCGAGAGAAGTACGGCGCCTATTTGGACAAGGAGAACGGGTATCAGATCTCGGCGAACTGGCAACAGCGATTCAACTGTCTCGGCGCCCTGGCCAACATCATTGGCGCCATGATGAACGGATGGGCGACAGCCAAATGGGGTCACCGCAAGGTGCTCATGCTCAGCTTGTTTTGGCTAACTGCCTTCATCTTCGTTGTCTTCTTCGCGCCCAATATCCAGATTCTGCTCCTTGGACAGTTCTTGTGCAACATTCCCTGGGGTGTCTTCGCTACCACGGGCCCTTCGTACGCCGCCGAGGTCACGCCCTTGGCTATCCGAGGATACCTGACCGCCTACGTCAACCTCTGCTGGTGCATTGGACAGTTCATCTCGGCCGGTGTCTTGAAGGGCCTGGTCAACAACAAGACTCATTGGAGTTACAAGATTCCCTTTGCCATCCAATGGGTATGGCCCATTCCACTGTTCATTGCAGCTTGGATGGCTCCCGAGTCCCCGTGGTTCCTCGTTCGGACGAACCAACTCGAGAAAGCCAAGCGTTCACTGGAGCGGCTTTCCGAGCCAGAGCACGACGTCAACATCGATGCCACCGTTGCCATGATGGTCCACACCAACCAACTGGAGATTGAGGAGCGATCTGGTGTGAATCTATGGGATTGCTTCCGCGGCAGCAACATTCGACGAACTGAGATTGCCTGCATGGGCTTCATGTCCCAGATCACCAACGGCGGCGCGCTTTGTTACAGCGGAGCCTTCTTCTTCCAGCAGACTGGCATCGGTCCAGATGCTTCGTACGGTATTGCACTTGGCGGAACTGGCATTGCGTTCGTGGGAACTATTATCTCCTGGTTCTATATCTATCGATTCGGCCGTCGCAGAATCTGGATGACTGGCTTCTCCGTGCTGGTCGTCATCCTCTGGCTCATCGGGTTCCTCGCCCTACCCAAGCAGACAAAGTCCCTTGCCTGGGCTCAATCTATTCTATGCGTAGTGTGGCTGGGCGCATACTCGATGTCGGTTGGACCTATCATTTATACTCTTGTCGCCGAGATCGGATCTACGCGACTCCGGACGCAAACCGTCGTTCTGGCACGAAGTAAGTCTTCATAACCACCACCCCCAAGACAAGATAAGAAGCTCACCATTAAAGGTTTTTATTATGTGGGAAACATAATCTGTGGAGGACTTCTTCAGCCACAGCTCATTTCTCCTGGGGCGTGGAACGCCAAGGGGAAGACTGTAAGTATATCCCGAACATCATGCATGCACCCAACATCAACGCAATTCTAACAAGAAGCAATACAGGCTTTCTTTTGGGCCGGACTTGCCACTCTTACCCTCGTTTGGGGCTACTTCCGCTTGTTTGAGACCAAGGACCGAACCTTTGGCGAGCTGGACTTTATGGTAAGTGACTCGCCAATATGACAAGACAACCCCCGCTCACAACCTCGAACAGTTCCAGAAGGGCATTCCCGCGCGAAAGTCTGCCAAGTACAAGATCAATGAGGACGAGGTCTTCCTTGCTCAGGAGCAGCCGGACAAGGAGCAGAAGTAAGCATGGTGACAAACCTAATGCAGTTGGAGGGATGATGCAAAGAGCATGGGTGACGTTAGGCGGAAACCAATCCAATGTCAATACCAATTTGTTTATTGTGAGAATTCATCACAATAGATTGTGTCCATCGCTGTGTTTTGTTATGGAGACTGAATGTGCGTGGCTTAGACTCTTCTTGACTAAGCCAAGGGAGGCGGCCAGGCATGTTTTGGTGAGACATGGGCAAGGCCGGAGCGGGATCCATCCTTTCGCTCGGCTTCCAAACCCGGGTTTGAAACAGTCCGTCAGGCCGTAGAGTTATCAAAACCTGATGCTTCCTCCAGAGTTGCCAGCAGGGCCTCTCTCGAGTTCTTCCTCTCAGTAACCTCGGTCAGACCTCGTCGTACAACGTTTGTTCGTTTCGTCCGAACTGAGCTATCCAGACTTTTTGCCCACTTCCCCTTTGTGAAGATCCCAGGCTGGATCCAGGAACGGATCGACCGGCATCCAAGCTGTTCTCCACTTCCAAGGGAGCATAAACCCACTTCGACCACAACAGCCAGCCAGTTGTCGAGCCTCTCTATTCGTCAGAAATCTTCTAGCCATGATAAAGATTGCTTTCATTGATGTCAAAGACCTTTCGGGTCATCGTATCCATTTTTGGTGCTGGCTGACAAAGATGTGGTCCAGAGTTGGCATCGGTCGTAGCGAAGTGAGGGAACGGGGCCCAGGAGCTTTGCGAGATTGGAGCTCCTGTCTTGATGGCAACTGCAGCTTTTGGCTTCCGATCCTGGCTTCCTATTGCCCGACCAAGGAGGTTGCATCGAATGTTTTGCTGTTTGGACATGGCCAGTCTTCACGTGGAGATTGGCCATGGACCCCAGCTCGAAAGTTCTGAAGGATCACCCCAGATCCCAGCATTTGAATGCATTGGAGATTGGCACACGAATAGGCTTTCCTTGTGCCTGTTTTAGCTTGCTTTCCAAGACCTGTCCCCTTGCATAACGTCCCGCCGCTGAAAGGGTTGGGCTCTGTTGAACTCAATGCTGAGAGTTTCGGAACGGCTTGATAGCATATGGCATCCAACGACGTGACAAGCCGTCAGTGAATTCCTTCGCGAGCCAAGCCACGAGAGATTGGCCGACAATTTCAATGACCGCGTTATGCGATCAAAAGCAAGGACCGTATGTAGCATTGCCATTCCTCAAGTCAGGCAACATTCATCTTGGTTGTTTATCGATGATCACGCAAATTACCGTCTGGATTAGGATTAGTGGTGGCCGGATACGAGACAGGAGATGCCGGGGTTAGCCGCCAATGAGCACCGACCTCGATGCTATTCTTAGTTAGCCTGACAGACTAGGCCAATAAGGCTGCCGCTGTGGATCCGCGTCGTCAGCTTTTTCCCCTGAAAAACTGGGAAGTTAGTGCATGCACGTGACAAGTCACACTGCTGCAATGCTCGATCCACCTAATTTCACCCCGTTCCTTGGACCAAAACAAGCACCTCGTTCATTCTTAAGACTTCTTCCATCTTTTCCTTTTACTCTCTTTTGGGACCGACCTTCTCTATTCCTCGTCACTCTCTTTTGCCCACGGGCTTTCTTCTAACTATTATTTCTGATATATCCACGCTCCTTAATATTTGCTCGATCCGATCCCTCGCCGATAGACTCTAACCACCATGCGTGTCTCCACTGCCCTTGCTGCCGGCGCCCTCGCCATGGGCGCCGACGCCAAGAACTACCTTGGCTTCAACTGCGGCGCGACTCTCGCCGACCGATCTGCCAAGTTCAAGGCCGACTTCCAAGCCGAGTTCGAGACTGCCCAGAACCTGAAGGGCGCCCCCGGCGACTTCAGCGCTGTCCGACTCTACACCAACATCCAGGCCTACTCCCAGGATGACCCCATCGAGGCTTTCGAGGCTGCCATCGCCACCGACACCTCCATCCTCCTCGGTGTCTGGGCCTCTGGCACCAACAACATCGACAAGGAGATCAGCGCCCTGAAGAAGGGTCTGGAGAAGTACGGCTCCAAGCTGGCTGACCTGGTCATCGGTGTCTCCGTCGGTAGCGAGGATCTCTACCGTAACTCTGTCACCGGCACCAAGAACAAGGGTGGCGTTGGTGCCAACCCCGATGTTATCGTTGACTTCATGAACGACTTCCGCAAGGCCTTCAAGAACAGCGCCATCTCCAAGGTTCCCGTCGGCCACGTCGACACCTGGGATGTCTGGGGCAACAGCTCCAACAGCGCCGTCATTGAGGCTTCTGACTTCCTCGGTGTTGATGAGTACCCTTACTACGAGAACAACAAGGGCAACAGCATCGGCAACGCTGCCAAGCTCTTCGACAGGGCCTACGAGGCCACCATCGGTGCTGCTGGTGGCAAGCCCGTCTGGGTTACCGAGACTGGCTGGCCCTACGTTGGCCCTACTTGGGATGAGGCTGAGGCCAGCGTCGCCAACGCCAAGAAGTACTGGCGAGACGTCGGCTGCCGCCGCCTCTTTGGCCAGACCCCCACCTTCTGGTACACTCTCCGCGACTCCAACCCCGACAACAAGATGAAGTTCGCCATTACCGACAACCTGTCCACCACCCCTCGCTTCGACCTGTCCTGCGATGGTGTTGACAAGGACGAGGATGAGGATAAGACCTCCACCAAGGCCCAGACCAAGACCCGCACTCACGGCTCCATCTCCAAGCCCACCGGCGGTTCTGGTTCTAACTCGACCAACACCTACGTCAAGCCCACCGCCTCTGCTACCGGCGGTGCCGAGGGTGACTCTGACAAGACTCCCACTGGCAC
>JAAVUK010000720.1:0-25493 GCA_014899095.1 Fusarium buxicola
CAGCAACAGCAGCAGCAACAGCAACAGGCGCCAGCCATCGAAATCAGCGAGCCTATCCGTGAGGTGGTGAGGAAGTGCTTGCGCGTGGAGCCGGCTGAGCGACCTGATGTCAATGAGCTCATTGACATGGTGCAGACGGTCATTGAGGAGCTACCCAACGATGCTCATTAAATGCCTTAGTCACTCGTGAGGTGGGGGGTGGTCTAATACGTAGCAGAAGGGAGAGGTGTGAGTGATGGTGAGTCTAAAGATTATTCCCTATTTCGGTCTTGCATTTTTGATCGAGTATTGTCTGTTCACACCTGGACATCGTTTTTATCAATCTTGTCACATGAAAGAAACGGCGTATAGGGAATTGAATTGGAATTATAGAGCCATTTGCTAGTACTCAAATAAGTCTTGTTCTGTAACCAAGTTCCAGTTCTGCCTTGTCACAACGCGGTTGGACAGCTTCAATCGTCATGCCTGTTATCAGTCTGTCTTGATAAGCCCACTCGAGTCTTCTTCCACACCCTCCGTTCTGTCCGTTGAACAAGACGTTAGGGAATGTATAGCCCGCCATTAGACTGAATCGCTGTCAAATACCAAGGAGCACGCGGATGCCTGAGGCAGGGCAGAGACACTCAACCTCCTCGGTGTCATCCTACAGCTCGAGCTTGAAGGTTGCCACCTCAAACGGCCGTAGCGTGATGGAGATCTTACCCCCTGACTGCTGAATCTCCTCCACTTCATCTTCCAGAATGTTCGTCTTGGTGGCTCGCTTGACGTCAAATGTCGTCTCAATCGTGCCGCGACTGCGACCACCCAGAGATTCGTATACACGGCAAATGATGCTCTGGCCCTTGTTGACCCGTAGACCTTCACAGCGGCTGACATCTTCATCGTCATGACCTCGCTTGATTGTGTCAAGGACGAGGGAACCAGACTCGTCACTATTGACAAGCTTGATCGGTGCACCAGAGATGCTTTCAAGTGTGGCCCTGGAGGCCGAGACAGGCTTTAGAGGATTGTTGAGGGCATACGCAGCCTTGACAGTGGCCGAAGAAAGACTTCCTTTGTGCGGGAAGATGGCCCATCGGATGGAATGATGTCCCATATCGGCGTTCGCATCCGGGGCCTTAGGAGATCGAAGGAGTGACAGTCGCATCATCTTGCCCGCGGTCGCGAACCCGTACTTACTGTCATTAAGGATGGAGACACCGTAGTTATTCTCTGAGAGATCAGCAAACTTGTGACAGCACACCTCGAACTTGGCCATGTCCCAGCTCGTGTTGTAGTGGGTTGGCCGCTTGGTGATGCTGAAAGCTGTCTCATACGAGGCCTCGGTATTGACAACATCAACAGGGAATTCGACCTTGAGGAACTTGGAGTCCTCGTGCCAATCAACCTCCGCTTTACAGTCGACCTGAGAAGGCTGTCCATCAAGCGCCGCTGAAAGACTGATATAGGATTTGACACAGCTGTTGTCGCTGATCTTGATGTCGGTGACCAAGGTGACTCGATGGGGTTTCTGCTCCAGAATCTTGGTCTTGCCATACTCAACCTTCCTGCGGGCGTCGAGGTGGTAGACCTCCACATCCCACGCCTGCCAGTAAAGCGGGATATCGTCGAAGAGGACGAACTTGTTGGCCTTTCCGCCTTTCTCAATAACCTCGCGATCATTCGCAAGGTCGCGGAGGGATGTAATGACGCCGCCTTCAACGACGACACGAAGCTGGTCGTTTTGCAGGACAAAGGTGTCAGGCGACTGCTCCAAGACAGCGACCGCTAGCTTGTCTTCTTGGGCCTTAAACGTACGGAGAGCCAGCAGCTGGCCATCGCCGCATGCAACACCCACCTCGGTATCGGAAACCTCGACGAGCTCCTTTCGATGCCAAGGCAAAGTGTTGATGGCGACCGACTCCTTCAGGCAGGTAGAGAGTTGATTAGACACGTCAAATGAGTTATACAATTCCTTAAGTAGGCGTTTGCCAGTCTCAAAGACCTCAGCATAGACCTTGAACAAGTTAGCAAGGAATTCTCTTCCACCAGAGCGCAAAACTTGCCTTATCAGAATCATCGTAGCACATTTCGATGCTGCTTCCTGGAAGACAGTCGTGGAACTGGCAAAGCAAAACGGCCTCCCACATGTCATCCAGGTCCTTCGTTGGGTATTTGTAAGACTTATTCTTGATGGACGCTATGGTGGCCAATTGCTCAATATCTCGGAGCATGACCTCGGCCTTTCGGTTGAAGTACTTGTTGTTGGCTTGTGTGGTGTATGTGCCTCGGTGGAGCTCAAAGTACAGTTCGCCGTACCAGGTAGGGAACTCGCTTGTCTTGTGGTTGAGGCGATCAAAGAAGTCATCGACTGTCAACCCCATCTTGACCTTCGGAATACCGCCAATGGTGTTGCTGATGCCAGCACATCGTCGGAGCTTCTCAAAGTGCTCCCATGTAGGACCACCACCACCGTCACCCTTGCCAAAGACAAGCAAAGACGAGCTGTCCACACGCATGGTCTTGTGGTTTGTGATGCTCCTCTTCAAGTCACCAAAGTCGGCATTGGCTGTATACGTCTCCGAAGGAGGCATATGGCAGATGACCTGGCTTCCGTCAGGACTAACCCACATGAATGTAGTGTGAGGGAATTTGTTGATGTTGTTCCAGCTCAGTTTCTGGGTCATGAAGCGATCCATGCCGGCCAGCCGGCAAAGCTGAGGAATCTGACTGGAATATCCAAAGGTGTCGGGCAGCCAGAACGTACGGCAGCGAGAGCCAAACTCAGCCTCAAAGAACCGCTGGCCATAGAAGAACTGGCGGACAAGAGATTCGCCGCTGGGCATGTTGGTGTCGTGCTCAACCCAGCTGCCACCGATGGGATGAAACTGGCCCTCCTTGACTTTGCGCTTGACTCGCTCAAAAGCAGCAGGATAGTCATGCTTGAGCCACTTGTATTGCTGCGCCTGTGAGCAAGCAAAGTTGGCCTCGGGGTAGCGATCCATGAGGTCACACTGGTTCGTCCAGGAGCGGACCACCTTGCGCCTCGTCTCAGCCCACGGCCAAAGCCAACAACTGTCAATATGACAGTGGCCAATTCCAAAGACGACGGGGTCCTTTCCCACCTCATACACTTTGTGAGAATCGACATCCGGGCCGAGAATTTCACGGGCAATCTCTCGGCATTTAAGGATCGACTTTTGGTTGTTGACCTCGAAGGTGTTGATGATTTTCATGGCAACAGACAGCGCATGGTTCTGCTCAGCAGAGTTCTCGGGAAGTTCTCGAGCGGCATCGCCAATCTCCCACATATCTAGACGGAGCTTCCGAGCCGGCACATTGATGGCGACGATGTCGGCCGTACTAAGATTGAAGCGCCTGTTGGGGTCTGGCGGTGCAATGGACGTCTGACCATTAGGAGCGTTTCCAAACATGCCATTGCAAGCCATCTCAATGTAGATGGTATGCTCCTCGCCGTTGCGGAACGAGTCGGGGATAATCCATTCGATGCGCTCTCCGCTACCAGTGAGACCTTGAATGGGAACGCCATTCTCAGTCCAGATGGTGCCCTCATTGCTGGCATCCCAATGAAGCTCAATGAGCTCCTCGTCTTTGATATCCTCGGGAATGCTCAGGATCACCTTGAACCAGTGAGTGGACCATGAGGGGCCGAACGAGGTCCCGGTGTGGGTTTCTTTGAAGTCGTGGCGAACAGCTTCATCAAAGGTCGGTCGAGAGAGCTTTGGGGCATCCCAGACAAATAGTTGAACATGAGGCTTGCCCGAATACCTGGCATTGTACATGTTCCTGCATTTGAAAGGTCAGTTAGTGGTGGACGCGCGTAACAGGAATAGATGCGCCATACGCCTGCAGATTAACCTTATAGTACTGTCCTGACTTATAGAACGGTTCAATGCGACCCTTCAAGATGCTCGTCTTGGGCACGCCGACGGGCCGCTCGGCGAAGACAGGATAGGAAGAGCCATCGCCCTTGAGCTCGCCGCCTCCACCCATAGTATGGACGTCGAGCGGATGACCGGGAGCAGGAGGAGCGGATCGATTCGAGATTCGTCGCAGCTTTCCGGGAAGCGGATGTCGCTGCTGACTTTCGGGCGAAGGAGAGTGACGGGGACAAGCCGCGGACACCGGCAGCAGGTGATCGAAGATGGTATCGTTGACGCTATTGAGCTATGGTGAGCGCTCGACGATAATGACGTCAAACGAAGCGAGCTGTTGGCGTATGGATGGAAAGGAACAAGAGATGAAGGGAAAGTTGAACACCAGGGGCGGAGGACAGGTAATTGATAAATGCTTGATTGATGAATGGATGCTGTTGATGTTGATGTACGGATACGGTGGTCTGAAACGCAGGAAGCTTTGAGTTAAGCTCTCTGTACTGGTCAAGTGAGCTCCAGCAGCTCCCAGCAGCGGCAGCCACGAGGGTGGGTAGCAGAGGACGCTGCGGATAACCAACCAGTTGACACAAATACCGGTACAGTCTTGGTGGTATGCTTCTCGCAAAGGTACGTGCTATTTAGTCGAGATCCCTCAAGCGCCAAGAAGCGGGGGATTGCCGCCCCAGGTGACTAGACCGACCATCCATTCCCGTCGGGTCCGTCTACAGGGGGATAGCGCTATGACAATGTCCCTGGGGCAGCGGGCCCGCTAGACTCTGGACGACGAACTGGACGCTCTAGGCCGAGCAGAGTTTGGGCGACGAGAGGTGCAGCTTGGGGAAGCGTCGTGGCGTGCGGGGGGTTCCCAAAAGAGCATGTAACAATGAACCAAGATGGAAAATGCACATACCTCATTGTAGCGGGATATCGATACGTACTCGTCAAGAGACAGATCCAAAGAGTGCAGAACCAGTTCAGAGACAGATTCTTATCGGGATATCGAGTTCCAGTGAATAGCGAGATGGGCTGGGACCAGCCCAGAGGGTCGAGGTAGGGTTGCGGCGCGGTAGAGGGAGACCAAGTGCCCACGGCAAGAGACTGACGGCGGCAGTTGAGGGGAAGAATCTGAAAGGTTTGAAATTGATTGGGGAAGAATCAATATTGAATTCCTAAAGATAATAAACCTTCCGGTCACTTGACTTTCGACTTGCCACTTCCAGAAACTCTGCTTTCATGCTTTCGGCAGTTTCGATCCTGATTAAGACCCAGTGACGACATGACGCTGAAGTCTAACTACGGGACCTTCCTGGCGTAGATCATACCATACTCCAAGGGACTAACTTAAGATCGAGGCCTGAGAAAGTACGGATAGCACCTGGTTGAGAACATCATAGAGCCCTCTTATCGGAACCTACCTTACATTTAGTGGTTATGAGCTGAGGTCCATCAGTGTTACCAGTTCCGTCTCTTATTTCATCATAGACACAAACACCGTTGTTCTCCGAGTTGTACACACTGAGATAATATATTTGGGTTCTCTCATACAGAGCCCCAAGCTGTGATTGCCTCCCACTCTACATATTGAAATGTGGAAGAAGAGACAGGCTCAGTCAAAAGCCTCTCGTTTGCGTCCACTGCAATCTCCTCTCTTTCCTCCCTTTGCCCAGCATTTGGGTTCCAACGGCACCTACAGGTAGCCCTAAACATCAGACGATGCTCACCCTTGATGGCATGGTCACTGCCGACTGCTCCGTACAGTACGCACAAACACCAGCCCCTCATTTCAAGCGGAACTTCTATTCTGCTCTAACCATTCGACTGCCAGCCAGTTAGGCGCATCACCGCCAGTCCCTCTGAAACCACACAGCCGCAGTTACACCACAGCCCTGGTCCTCCGGGGAATCCAAGTCTGTGCTCCTGCTGGTATTCCGGAATGGGCAATCTTTTTATATACGAAACGAAACGGTGAACAATTTTCTATATCCGTCATGTCTAAAGGAGCGTAGCGCGGGTCCAGTTGGAAACACGGTTCTTTTTCATGAAAGCATGGATGTAATTTTCGTACGTTTTGCCCGCCTGGCCGAACCACGTTTTGCCAGGTAGGCCTACACTACACTACCCTAGAAAACAGCAACAACAACACACAGCCCCAAATATCCCATGCCAAGAAAAGGTATCATCGATGTATGTATGCCGTGTAACAATGATATAAGAAAAATTGTGAGATGCTCTTGACTCCAGTGAATTTCGTGTCTGAACCATCACCCGCCTGCAGATTTGCGCCGCTCCGAAACCAATGCCCGAATGTGTCCATCATGGTTGGAGTTTGTTGCCAATATTTGATGCCTTGTCGTCGTCATTAAAGAGGTATTCCACCTCGCCCCAGCACAGGGGCTAAAATATTCAAGTCTTGGAGGTGAAGAGCCAGATCAGCATGAGGATTCGCTCAGGTTGTTGTTTCGGCTGCCTGAGCCAGTGCCTGTGCCGTGGTGAACCACTTCTGATCCGCCGTCCCCCGTGTACTCCATGTCGTCTTCGTCATCATCGTACAGGTCATCATCTTCAACTTCGTAGTACTCATCATCTCCTTCGCCGTCGTCTTCATCCTCTTCCATCTCCTCAAACTGTTCCGGCTCACTCTCACTGTCATTGTCGCTCTCATCAAAGTTGAGCACACCCATGATGGGCACCTCGATCTTCTTGTATTGGCTCTTGATCAGGTTGTCGGCCATCTCAAACAGCTTGGCGTCTTTGTCTGGCTGCGGATCGCGGTCCATGGAGAACTCGGCCTCAGCGCGATCGGCAAGTTGAGCCCTTACAACATTGTTGGGTGATTCTGGTTCCTCGGGGACCTGCTTGACCCAGCGGCGGACGACTTCGGTGCGAGTGATCTTGGCCTGATTCGTCTTGCGTCTCAAGCCTGACCTGAATCGACGCTTCTCCCGTCGTCGCCTTCGCTGGATGCGATCCCTCACATACCAAGCCACCACCAGCATAGACGCCTGCATCATGTCTTGACACCTTTGCCGGTGCATGTTGGCCCACGCCTGGCACCGTTGTTGTTGGTAGTTGGCTACAGCCTGGCATCTCTGCTGGTAGTAGGCGGCGATGCGGGAGACCATGGCGAGGTATTTGGGATCGAGGTTCGCACCGGCGATGTTGGGAGGAGGAGGAGACGTTGAGTCGTTAGGCTGAGGGCTGCCTCCGGAACTGCGTCCAGAGCTGCGGTTGGGAGACGAGGAAACCTTGGGCTGTGAAGTCGGGGCAGGAGGAGGAGCCATCGTCGAGGGACCATCGAGGCCGGCCAGGCCACTGAAGGGTTCTTGCATCGAAGCTTTACGCTTGAGGTTGTTCTGAAAGGGCCTTGGGACAGGAGGTTTAGGAAAGGCGTGGCTTTCCGGTGGGGGAGTAACCGGTGTGAAGGGGTTGACAGACGACATCATAGCCGCCATGAGGCGCTTGGACTTGGACTGGAGATCGAATATATATATGTTGGATAATCTCTGGGATGTCTCCAGGACACTCTCCGGATGACGGACTGTGTGCCGACTAGGGGTGTTTGATGTTGAGTGTGGGTTTTGCTTGGCAAAGGGTATTGTTCCTCCTTTCTCTTTCGAGCCGATTTAAGGGGGGTCCGCGTTGTTTTTATGGTTTTATAAAGCTCGGTTTGGGCGTCGTCGCTGATGTCGGGATCAACGGCGTGTAAGTGGTGATTGTGGAGTTCTCTATTGGTAGCTTCTCGGGAGTTACAAGACACAGAGTGATTGAGGTTGTTGTGTATAAAAAGCAACAGGAACTGAAAAGTAGACGTCTTTTGGGTCAGCACCCGCGCACGAAGGGGATATATAGCTAGGCTGGCTTAGAGTCGAGAAGGTGGTCAAAATCGACAGATCCGGCCGAGGGCTTGCGCAGGGGGTCTGGCGACGTCGTGTGGCAGCGGACCAAGAATGGGCTGAGGCTCTCGAATATCGGCCCACGCCGACCCCGCGGCCTCGGCGAGTGGCACTGGGTGGCATTGAGTGCCGTCAGATATGCTTATGCCAGCAGCACCTCAGCACCTCAGCAGCTGGTCGGCAGGTCCTCATTGGCGGTGCTGGGCTCGGCCACGCCCAATCCGGGGATATACCATCCCATGTTGGCCCGTTTCTACGCGATCCATGGTATGAGGAAGTTGACAAAGTCAAGAGGAGTTATCAGGAGTTGAGCTGGCTAACGGGCGGACCATCGCAATGGTTGCGTAGGTGGCTCTCCGACTTTCAAGGGGTTCCCTGGCCCATCGGGTCTGGAGTCAAGCGTTGGATCTGGTTTTTCTGATGTGCTGTGCTGTGCTATGCCGTGATGTATCAAGCATTGATCGTGTTGTTCTTCATTGCAGTCATTGCTTCTTCTGCTCTGATCCGATCCTCTCGTCTCCCCTGTCTGATGTGATTACTCAATATGGAAGTGGGTGCTGTGTTCTCCGTGAGAAAGCTGGGCTTCCCTTGTCTCTTCTTGGCTGGTTTTTTGCTCGCCTTGCCCTTCTAGTCCATCCATTTACCCAGAGATGGATCCCCATGTAAGGTAGTAGGCGAGCTTGCCGATTGCTACCTTGGGTAGTTGAAGGTTTCCGTCATCTGTCCTGCCATTCTCCTCCCCGTCTGTCGCCTAGTAGAGCTTGTCCATCAGAAGTGGTCCATCAGAGATGGAGCCCCTGGGCTGCTCTGCTCTGCCTACTTGTCGCCTTACCGCCCGGCCGCCTGCGCACCGGTTGAGACATGAAATGTGAGTCGCAGCTGGGGTTGGAGCACCAGAACCAGCAGCTTGGAGGAGATTCAAGGGCATCTGGTGTTGAGGGATGATGATGACGATAGCATGGGACCACGACGCATGGAAGATTTGGAAGGCTACCGGGCGCGTATCTTGCTTTTTTCGCATGGAGCCGCGTTTCGGCGCCAGTCCAGGGGACCCCCCTGACAGAGCCAGTGCACCGGATCTGACAGCTCGCACTGTATTTCCCTGCTTTTTCCTTGGGCCCTGGGCTTCCGTCCCACCTTAATCTCCCTCTCAATCTCCAGAGGAATGGACGGCAATCTTTCGGCACCACAGCGGCTTTGTGGCACCACCAGCCGCCAGGGCTCCAGGAGCTCGGCCCCGGGGCTTCATGGACGGCCTCTATTGTCGCACTGCTATCCGTAGACTGTTGCAGATTACCTGACAGAGGGCCACAGCCCTGTAGATCCCGGAGCCGCCGCCCATCCATCAATCTCACTGGCAGGCATGGAGTATGGGAGGTTTCGTTCGTCGTTCGAGGGCGCTGGAGTGCATCTTCTCACACTGGGCCGTTCTCACACGTTGTTCGCGAAGACCCGGATTCCTCTCGTTGGGCGGCGCCTCCATGGGCCCATTCCTCCCGCTACATGTGCTGTTCACCCACGGGCTCTGGCGCCCTCTACGTATCTTCGTGAATCTACCTACTGTAGGTCCCAACTGCCTAGCTCGGGATCGAGGTCAGACACTAAGAGTTAGCGGACGTTTTCCCCGGAGGGGTTTTCCCTTGGGATGGCCACGGCATCTCCCCACATGAAGAAAAAAAAAGAAGACGACGAGACGCCCACAATGGTCCAAGAATCACATAATCTGCCGTCTTGGTTCGAAACTCGTTCGGATGGCCTCTCCACACCACGCGTTGTAACCCGGATTTTCCTTGGTTTCTGTATCGGGGAACCACTTTTTGGTTTACTCTTTCGTTCCACGTTTCGGCGCCAGTCGCGCCGTGCCGGGACCCTAACGTCTAATTGCCGGTACTAGTCTACGGACAACGAGATCTTCACCTCTGTCTCGTCTAAAACGTGCCCTTGGTTTGCATAAACTGTCAACGCGTTGCGTGAGCCCGTTGTGAGCCCTGCGTGATCCACCCTCGATCATCACCGTATCTCACCTAGTGTCGCCATATCGGCACGTTATACACCCACCTTTCACATCAACCAACACAAGATCTGTCTTCCCTCAAACCTCTGAACAGAGCATAACCAGTTCGTTGGTCAATACTGTATCTCCCGGCCTGAAACTCCTGTCCGAAATAGGAATCGCAACAGCACACCAACAAGCAAGTGTCAATTCACCGCCCTCTTACCCTTGCGTGCCCTCCGACCAAGCAACAACACCAACACAACAACACAGCAACACAGCAACACAGCAGCAACAGCCCACCTCACCTCCATGTTCCGGCCGCATGGTGCCCCCGGTATCCTGTGTCCGCCATCTGCGGCCCCTGGCATCGTCATCTGCCTCTAAGCCCGTTTCTGTTTCTGTTTCTGTTTCGGTTGGTCTTGATTCGGTGCCTGCGTTGACGCCAACTGCTACCCCTACAGCTGCTCTGGATCGTGCTACTGCTGCTATAGCTGTGGCTCCTATAGCTGTAGCTGCTGCTGCTCGTGCTCGTGCTGCTCACCACCGCCAGCTTCCGTCTTCGACTCCTCGTCTCCATCATGCCCACCAAGCCCGTCAGGCGTTCTCCATCCGCCCATTCCTCCCTCCACCGTCTCCCCACCGTCCCCTCCAAGTCAGGGGCAAGAAGACTACCACTACCGTAAGGCTGTCTGACCTGCCTCAGGGTCTTATCCAGCCCACACTCACGCCCACGCCCACGCCGGCTCTACCAACGTCATCATCAGCTTCCATCCCAGCAGATGCACCTACAGAGCTCCAGAATGCCGTCAATCCGCTACCGCCATTGTTCCAGGACCCTCCTACGTACCCTACCGTGGTGCTCCAGGCACGCCAGAACATGCGCAAGTTTGACAACTGTGTCTTGTTAACGCGTGTAGGCGGCTTCTACGAGTTGTACTTTAAGCACGCAGCCGAATATGGACCCTTGCTCAACCTCAAGGTCGCTTCAAAGAAGACTAATGCCGGCCCTGTGCCCATGGTGAGTTCATTGACACCCTCCATCTCATCGCTACCCTTTCCCCCTGGCGCGATATCTCATCATCATCATCATCTGTCTTGCAGGCCGGGTTCCCCTTCTTCCAGCTGGATCGATTCCTTAAAATTCTCGTTCAAGATCTCAACCGCCATGTCGCCATCGCCGAAGAGTTCCCCAACTCGCCCACCGACAAGGTCAAGTCGGGCGGGCTGATGCACGACCGTCGAGTTGCCCGTATCATCACTCCGGGGACTCTTATCGACGAGAACTTTATGGACCCGTACGCAAACAACTATGTCATGGCCATCGATATCGGCCGAGTACCGTGTCAAGAGGCCGGCCTCTCGGGCCATGAATCCGCATCAGCCCATCCGCTGCCGTCAGCTGTTGGCCGAGACGTTGGAGACGCCCAACCGTGCGACGACGCCGTGCTGCTCGGCCTGGCATGGCTCGATCTCTCGACCGGCCACTTTTGCACTCAGCAAACCAATCTTGCATCCTTGCCGGCGATCCTTTCCCGACTCTGCCCGCGCGAGCTCCTCCTGGACCAGGGGCTGCAGTCGCATCAGGACCATGGCATCTTTGCCCTCCTTGCTGAGGACCGTCATATCATCTCGTACGCACCCCGGTCTCGAGACTCCCTGCTCCGCCCTGATGACTGGACGCCTATGCTCGAGTCTGCCCTATCTGAGCGTGAAGTCGCTGCCTTCTCCTCCGCAGAGGTGCTCGCTGCGGACCTTCTCCTTGGCTATGTCAGGGATCGACTGCAGGGCATGAACATGAAGCTGCAACCCCCGCTGAGGCACGAGAACATGCAGATCATGGCCATTGACAGGAACAGTCTTCGTGCCCTCGAGATAAAGCAAACTATTCGTGATGGCGCATTCCGGGGCAGTCTACTGCATGCCATCCGCCGCACCGTCACCAAGAGCGGTGCCCGATTGCTCAATGAGTGGCTGAGCGCGCCGTCGACCTCCCTTGACGTTATTACTGGTAGACAGGACCTCGTCGCCCGCTTCATCGACGACGAGGACCTTCGTGACTCTGTAATCCTCTTGCTGCGTAGGAGTTATGACTCTCAACGCCTCGTTCAAAAGTTCACCCTCGGTCGCGGTGACGCAGACGACCTCTTGGGTTTGGCCAACACCATCCATGCCACTAGGGACATTGTCGAGCTCCTAGACCATGCCAGCGCCTTACCCAGCGATTTAAACACCGACTGTTTTGAGTCCTTGGCTTCTCGGGTTTGCCTCGCCGAGCCCCTGAAACTTGCCCGCCGCATCAAGCAGGCAATCGACGAGGAGGGCATTGTTCAGCAACATGAAGCCGAGGACTCTGAAGCCAGCCAGATGATGGCCCTCGCAGAAGACGTCGTAAGCAGCGAAGGATCACAGGAAGACGCTGCTGCTCTCCCCAAGGGCAAGCGGAAGCGGCCCACAAGCATACGGGAGTATTACGCTGAAGACAATGAGGCTTGGATCATGAAGCCCGCCGCTAGTCCTACCTTGAAGCGACTTCATGCTGAATTGGCGGCCTTGTTCCAGGAAAAGATAACGCTCAGTGAGACGCTTCGCGAACGCCTTGGAGCTCCAAGCCTATCCCTCAAGTGGACCCCCGGCCTCGGCCATATCGCCCATATCAAGGGTAAAGACGCCCGCAACCTCATCGACGTGCGTCCTCTCTCAGCCAGTCGATCAACGCGATCCTTTCACCTCTCCGAGTGGACGCATCTCGGCCAACGTCTTGACCAGGTGCGCGTCCAGATCCGCGCTGAGGAACAAGCCGTCTTCTATTCCCTCCGCGAGCACGTCGTCCGCAATCTCGTCAAGCTCCGCCGCAACGCCGCCGTCCTTGACGAGCTCGATATCGCCACGGCCTTCGCCAAACTTGCTCGCGAGCAGAATCTCGTGCGACCGATCTTGAACAACACGACTAGTCACACCATCATCGGTGGCCGACATCCCACTGTTGAAGGTGGTCTCTTCGAGCAGGGCCGGAGCTTTGTTCGGAACGACTGCTTGGTCGGGTCGCCAAAGGATGGGCGTATCTGGCTCATTACGGGGCCGAACATGGCAGGCAAGAGTACGTTTCTGCGCCAGAACGCGCTCATCACCATCCTGGCGCAGATCGGTTGCTATGTGCCTGCGTCCTACGCCGAACTCGGGATTGTCGATGCCATGTTTAGTCGTGTCGGCTCGGCAGACAATCTCTACCGAGACCAGAGCACCTTCATGGTCGAGATGCTCGAGACGGCACATATCCTCAAGCAAGCTACACCACGATCATTCGTCATCATGGACGAGATTGGTCGAGGCACGACGCCGGAGGATGGCACAGCCGTTTCCTTTGCGTGTCTACATCACCTGGCAACCGTCAATCAATGCCGGTCGCTATTTGCTACACATTTCCATGCCGTCGCTGACCTAGCTGCAGCCGAAGGCTTGTGCTCCCCGGATCGAGCAACCGTGCAGATGTACTGCACCGATGTGGACGAAGACGGACAGGGAGGGTTTGTTTACAATCACAAACTACGAAGAGGCATTAATCGCCGGAGTCACGCCCTCAAAGTCGCGAGACTGGCAGGACTACCGGATCGAGCGGTCGATATGGCACGGCGCATTTTAGACCATCACCCCACAGAGTCGGTTGTGGTAAGGCGGGATCCGGGACAGGTCGGGACGGGGTGAGTGGGAAATTCAGGGAAAATGATACGGGCATCACACCATGTAAGATAAAGACGAGGGAAAAAACGGCGACCTGTGATGTTTGACTGTTAGCTTTGATACCCCTCGAAAGTAGCTGTCAAAACATGTGATTTTGGATATGTCCGTCATAGGGTTGTGATATGTAACATCATAAGATTTCAGGGTTAAAAAGCTCTTGATCATTGTATAATCATCCGGGGTGTTGGTAAAGAAAAAAGCAACGCGTGGGTTTGACTAACCTTTTGGGTAAATGACCCATCCATATCGCTGCGGTGTCTCATCCGATATCCTGTCACGAGAAAATGGGCATCCAGGTTGATTCGTAACCGTCGTGACAGGTTCAATTGTCCAGCAGACGATCTATGTACCCCATTTTTAAGATCCATGAGTCGTAAACCCAACCAAAGTCCTGAAAGTCGGCCGTATATCATCAAGATGCGGCTATATTCAGTCACTGCGGATCTGTTAGCGAGCGCATTTTGGCCATGATCGAGCGGGGGCACATACAAGAGACCACCGAAGCCCTCATCCTCCTCCTCCTCCTCCTCGGACTCTTCCTTCTTCTCCTCGGCGGCACCAGCATCGGCACCGGCACCAGCGCCAGCAGCGGGGGCAGCGGAAGCGTAAGCGTCGGGGTTGGCGATGCGGTCCTTGAGCTCCTCAATCTCGGGCCAGCTGTACTCGGTGCCGATGGCAACAGCAAGGACGTTCTTGTAGCTGTTGACAACGGAGTGCATGACCGAGGGCAGAGTGGGGAAGTTCAGAGCGAGCGAGATGGTGGCAATGGTGGTGATGGCCTGGGACAGAGTAGCCAGGAGCTGCTCCTCACCAATGTCGAGAACCTCAGGAGGGAAGGTCTGGCCCTGGTCGTAAACCTGAGAGATGCCCATACCGTAGGTGAAGGGGGAGATGTTGAGCATGTTGAGGAGGGTGGCCTCGGAGGGGCCAACCTTGGAGGAAGCCTCAACGAGCTTGAGATCGGTGGTGATTTCAATGGTACCACGGGCAATCTTGGTAGGGACACCGAGAGCCTGGAAGAAAGAGGTCTTGCCGGGTTCCATACCAGTGTTGCCAGCGGGGACCCAGACGTCAGAGGGAGCGACAGCGCCGGCACGGGCAGGGGCAGCGACCTTGTTGGAGAGGATGACCTCGCGAATCTCCTTGAGGTCCTCGTTGGTGAAGACAAAGCCGACGTTGCCCCTGACGTGAGGCAGGAGACGCTCGTACTCGGGGGAGTCGGCGACGAAGATCTTCAAGGCTCGGCGGACCTGTATTCAAAGCATCAGCAAACCCAATTCTCGCTCGCAGTCATCTAGAGTCGCTCGTACCATGGTGTTCTTGCCCATAAGGACGACACCCTTGCCGCGCAGAGCCTGTCGGATCTCGTGCATCTGCTGAGAGCTGACATTGTCAATCTCAACGATGAAGATGGAGCTGTACTCCTCGAGCAAGCCCTTGAGCTTGTCGAAATAGCCGGACTTGTTAGTCTTGCCCCCCATATCTTCTTAGTTATGAAGGCAGGTTGTTTAAGGGCAAGTTTGGGGTATCTTGGTGTTTTTGGTGGTTGGAAGTTGTGAGGAAAAGAAATTTCCGATTTTGAGGTCGAGCGAGAAAATGTGTGCTTGGTTGCCAAACCGCTTAGGGCTCGGTGATGCTAGTACGCTTTGGGCGAAATTGTGGGGGCGGTTGCAGGTGAAGGTACATTGTAGATGTATCTTTTTTCACATGGCGCGCATCAACATCAAGAGCTTGAGCTTGAGACGTTGCTCAGCAATTGAACGACCATTTTACCTCATACGGCTTAGACCAAAGTCTGCGCGGTCTATATAAAAGTCGCAAAGATGAAGATCCCTTACAACGTTGTCCACGTCAGCGGCAACGTTCTGTTTGCAGCGCGAGGAGGCAAGATTCACTCATTCAGTCTGGAAGATGGAACTCACCTATCAACATGGAAGCATCCCGATGCCGACAAAGTAGACGCTGCTGTCAAATCTATTTCCGAAGAAGCCCCAAGTGAGAAGCCAGTGAGCCAAGAGCCTGCAATCGCCAAAGGAGAAGACGATGGTGAACCACCGGCTAAACGACAAAAGGTTGAAGTGCCCAAGGACGAGACATCCAAAGTTGAAGCGGAGGTTGAGGCTGGGGAGGAGAAACAAGGCGAGGACACGCAAGCCAAGAAAAATGGAGGCAAGAAAAGCAAGAGCAGGCAAAACCAGCAGCGACCCAAGGAGTACATCTCACGGGTACCGGACCGCCCTGTCATTACACACTTGACGAGCACAGCCGACGGATCTCATATTCTGGCCATCACAGGACATGACAAGGTAATCTGGGTGTTTGAGAATAGTGGAAAGGGAAACCTCACTCAGCTCAGCAAACGGTATGCTCTTGTTCTCCTAAGATGTTGTATTCTGGGCTGACACTTCCCTAGAACTATGCCCAAGCGTCCTAGTGATGTGGTTATTGGACCAGACTCTCAAATCATCTGTGCCGACAAGTTCGGCGACGTCTATGGCCTTCCTCTTCTCTTTGACCCTGCCTCTCAATCCGCCACTCCTCAGCCTACAACTACCCCTGCACCGGCCAAGTCCGCGTATAAGCCTTCTGCCAATGCTACGACTGTGCACTCCAAACGCAATCTGCGGGCTCTCAACAACCAGCAGCGCCAAATGGAGCTTGCGACGCGGACCAAGGCCGAAACTGAAGCCAAATCCCAGGGCCCAGACTTTGAAATCACCCTCTTGCTTGGACACGTCTCCATGCTGACTTCGCTTGCTATTGGCGAAAGTGAAGGGCGACGATATATCTTGACTGGTGACCGTGATGAGCACATCAGAGTGTCGAGGTATATCCCTCAGGCATATGTCATTGAGGGCTTCTGCTTCGGCCACAAGGAGTTTATCAGCTCAATGGCCGTTCCTGTGCCTCGCGGAGATGTTCTCGTTTCAGGCGGCGGCGATGAAGACTTGTTCGTGTGGGACTGGAAGGCTGGCAAGCTCCTGTCACGCAGGAGCGTCTTGTCCTTGGCCCAGGAGATTTTGCCAGATCTGACTAAAGTGGCCGTCTTGAGTCTTCATACCTTGGTGTATCCACATGAAGGATCGGATCTCGTCTACATCCTAGCCATTTGTGAAGAGTAAGTGTCTCTGATTCTGAATTGCTATTACTTTACTGACTCTCTGCCAGCATCTCGGCCATCTTCTCCTGGCAACTCACCGAGGACAAAACCCTCAACCACCCTGCAGTCATTCAACTGCCCGGCAAGCCCCTCGACCTCGCCATCAAATCCGCCGACGGAGATGAACCACCCAAGGTCATCACCGCCCTTGATCCCAGCGAATTCGCAAAGGCAAAGAGCCTGGCTGTCTACTCTCTGACCATGACCGATGAGAAACTCGCCACAAGCACATCGGCTTTGGTGAATGATGAGGACATTGAGGCAGCGGAACTTGAAATCGAGGAGAAGGTGGTGAGAACATTGTTGTATAATACAGAGAACTTACGAAAGCAGGCGACGGAGCAGGATGAGGGCCAGGGTGAGGGTCAGGTCACTGGGGAGCAGGTGATGGTAGATGCAGAGGCTGCTGAGGCTGCTGAGGAGTAATAGGATGGTTGCCAAAAATCAAGAAATGCAACTGTAACGTTGGTTTCCAGTATCTTCTCCCATGGCAACCCATGCCCATCCGTATCGTAGGATCCAGACCACTTTCAAAGGTGGTGTGATTCATCTTCAAGCAAGTTCACGCAGATTCAATACCGCCGAGTAAAGCAAGCTGGACAATAACAAAAATCATCATGTTCGTGGTCTACGTCTGCAACTACCAAATTCATTGAATCGTCTATGACCTCAAAACGCCTACCAGCCAGATCGAATGCTCCACGACCCCGAAACCCGATCCGTCAAGTGCGTATATGCCCACTCAACTTCTCCTCTGCTCCTGCTCCCTCCCATAAACATCATCACTACGCATAGAGAGACTGTGTCCTCCGCTCGTTTTGGTATCATTGAATGATTAAGGGACGTTGACGATAATGGTCAGCGTCCACTCACAGCTGTCTGGTTGTCCCCACGGATTTATTGACTCGTGTTTTCAGTGCAAGGACACGTCGGCAGCTGACGCCGTCATGGCATTGAAGATCTTGTGCACTCTCCAATGAAGTGCTCAGCCGAAATCGGCTTACTGCGAGGCGCACTGCACGCGCTCACCACCGGGGTGGCCGTCCTCGTCATCCTCGTCCATCATTCCATCCGAGTTACCGAAGGCTCTGCTCTGGGCCTGAGTGTCGAGATCCTCGAGGCTCGCCGGCTCGGTCATAGCGTCGGCGGGAGGAGCGTTACTGGCGGCGGGCGCGGGCAGGACCTTTCGGAGAGACTCAAAGACCTCGGGATCTTCGGTCCAGTTCTTCTCAGGGAACTTAACATTGAATCGGACGAACATGTTGCCGAAGTCGTGATGCCTGGGAGAAGGCATACCCTGGCCGCGGATCATCTTGACAGCATCTGGGACGGTCAGCTTAAGAATATGCAAGTCGGGTGTGGAATACGAACCTTGAGAGATGGCCTCGCCAGGGAGGATATCAATAGCGAGCCATCGGTCGTCGAGATGCTCGACGTAAATGGTGCCACCAGCCAGAGCTGTGAGGAGCTCAATTTCGCAGACGTAGAGCAGATCGTCTTCCCGGCGGGTAAAGCGAGCGTGAGGCTTCTGCTCAATCTCGAAAACGACGTCGCCAGCCTGGACACCAGGCGCTTGGTCACCCTCGCCTCGGAACTCGACCTTGGTGCCGCTGCGGACACCCTTATCGACGTGGACGTGGAGGACCTTGCGGTCAACGGTGGTCTTCTTGCCATTGCACTGCTTGCAGCGATCCTTCTCCTTGATGATCTCACCCTCTCCGTTACAGTCAGGGCAGACAGTCTGGAATCGCTGGATCATGGGGCCCATCTGGCGCATCATGGTCTTCATACCATGGCCATCACAGCCGGGGCAGCGCTTGACGGCGCCCTCCTTACCACCAAGGCCCTCGCATTTGGGGCAGATAATTGACCGTTGCAGAGCGAGCTTAGAGATCTTGCCGCGGTAGATGTCTTCGAGGGAAACCTTGTGAGTGTGATGGATGGTACGGGCCTTGGGGGGGCCACGGTTGCCCATGCCACCGCCAAACATGCCGCCGAGACCACCGCCAAAGCCACCACCTCCGAAGAACTGAGCAAACAGATCCTCGGCGGCCATGCCACCGCCACCAGCGCCGCCCTCGAGGCCGGCCTCGCCATACTGGTCGTAGACTTGTCGCTTCTGGGGATCGGCGAGGATTTCGTAGGCGTGAGAGATCTCCTTGAATTTTTCCTCGGCACCGGGGTTGTGCGCGTTCTTGTCTGCAATGAAGTTAGGCGCGATGTCTTGAATGTCTGGGGTTGAGGGACATACCAGGGTGGTATTTCAAGGCACCAGTCTTGTAAGCCTTCTTCAGCTCTGCCTCAGTGGCAGTTGGGGAAACCTTGCGGCATGCGTTAGCAAATTTTCGGAATGGTTGGCGAGTGGTAGGAACATACCCCCAGAGTTTCGTAGTACTTAGTTTCCTTGACCATTTTGGCGGTTGTTTGGGAAGAATTCTGGGTGCTCGGGGTTGAGAAAAGGGTAGGCGAGATAAGGACTCTGGGGTCGAGTATTAGTAAAGCTTGAACAAAGCAAACAAAGCGCAGGATTCGCGCGCGCAAGCACGACGGCAGGATTATGCCATGTGATGCGATTCATTCAAAATCGCAGAACTGGGCTGTTCATGGACAAGCAAGAAAAAGAGTTGTTATGATCGTACCTGTTCCACCAAAAAGCGTATCTCGAGTTTCCGACCGCGGGGCTGCGAGAAGTTGCACGGGCTCGCTCTCTTTTTCTGACTGGACGAAATCGGAGAAGTGGAGGGCGAGGGCGATTACGGAGGAGAGACGACGACGACGACGACGACAAGGAAGGCGATCAAATAGAACGCTCGGTTCGCGGAGGCGACAAGAATGGAGTGAAGACAAGGGAAGAATAGAAAATTCCCGCGCGACAAGAGAATAGAGAGGAGGGGATCTTGATTAACGACGTCGAAGTCGAGATTAGGCGCTGGGGTTTGAGCGGACGGTTTTTGAGAAGAAAGGGAGGCTGCAGCACAAGGAAGGGTCGCCAGCCGGGGGACTTGCGCCTCATGGAATTGTGTGGAAGAGTGTCGATTCTGTGGCGGTGCTGATAATGCACGACCTGGGACTTGGTGCGAGGGACTTGTTTTGGCGTACCACACTGGCGGGCCTGCTGGAGTTTGACCAGCATAAAGTAGACAGGTAAGTACTAGAACTCTTTGTCCTTTTGGGCTCCCCAATATGCTCCTTGTTGATTCTCTTTGTCACCTTTTCCAGCAATTTCTACACCCTCAGCTGCGCATTCCAGGGCTCCCGTAAGCACTGGCGCTTATACCAGCATGGACGCAAGCTGCCGGCGAAGGACCAGGCCCAGTGAGGTGGCCTCGGACAGGCGTCATGACAAGGCTGTGCATGTACCTCACTAACGCGCGCTCTTGCAGGGCGCCCCCGATCCTCATCCTTCTGCCCCAAACCCCTCCAAAAAACACTGCGGCAGTGGCCAGAAGTGCTTACAATTTTTTCTCTCCAGCCGCAGGGTCCGATTTAAGGACCCACTCAAGCACACCCAAAGCCCAAAGCCGGCCGTCTTTTTGGGCGGGCTAGGCGGGCACCCAACGAAAGACGAAAGAGTCCATCACCGATGTTTCACTGATTCGTTCACTTTTTGCCCCCCCTACGGAGTCCTACGTAGTAAGTCCAGACCCTTGTCAGCCGCGGAGACCAAAACTTGTACCTGACTCTCTAGTGAAAGGCATGATGCATTCTGACACATTATTTGCGTTTGAGGATGCTGATTTCTTTGGTGGCATGGAATGTGCCGACAAAGTACAGCACTGTTCTGGAGACCTGACTGTTCTGGAGACCTGACTACCTATGTTTGTTACTTTCAGTGCAAAAACTCCCGTCTCCTCAGGTATTGTTGCCCAAGGCAAAGCCTGGTCATCAGCCAGGCAAATATGTAACGAACCAAACAGACCGCCCGGGGCCGCCGCCATCCCCGCTCCGAAGCTTACTAGGTTGGTTGCCTTGGCTTGCCTTTGGAGCACAGCCCCTGGAATGCAATACGAAAAGCTGGAAAACTCGCTGAAAAACGCCATGATGGCTAACATCGCTATTTTGCCTGATGAGCAATTGAAAAGCGTTGGCCTGATTGGTCTGACCTTCCGATGGGGTAGCAGTGGGGCCGGCTCTCCATCCCAGCTTCTTCCGACGACTTCAGCCCCCGAGCGCCTTCAACAGTCGCTCCGGAGCGGAGCCGAACTCTCCGTTCCACTTACAACCCGGACCTAGAGCGACTTCACTTCTTCTGGACGTAGCGCCGTGAACATATACAGCGACGCATTCTCTGTGCAGCACGGAACACCTACGTCACATTCACCACTTATCTATCATGTAGACCAGCTCACAACTCACCATGGACAATGGAGGCTAGCAAGGTTAAGAAGGGCAACCTGAACGATGAATTTGGATCTGCGACCGTGAACCTGTGGGCAACCAATGCCTTTAGACCATCACAGCAAATACTTCAGTTTCCAAACGACATGTCAATGGAGAATTATGTAAATCCCGGGCTATTTCAGGAAGTCTTCGATAGCCCAGAGTCCACGGATCACGAAGAACAAAAGAGCCGCATACACCACCGGCTAGCGAAGACGACAATGCCTTTCATTAAGTTCTCAACGGCCTAGAAACATTCACCCTTGACCAAAGATGCTCCCTCCTCCGTCATCTCCAGGAAGAATCCCGAAGCTCAGCATCTAAACCACCACCTCATCGTCCTTCCTCGCCGAGGCCTCCTCGCTCCTGGCCGCCGACCCGTGCTCAGATGAAAGCCATATACTTCACCAAAGCTATCCACAACGCCGCCAATGCAGGTCCTACTCCACTGCCTACACAATACGTCATCGAGGCGGGCCTCCTTGACGCGCTCTTTGCAAACTGCTACGCCCTCGCCATGGGTGGCGTGGAAGAGATCTTCTATGAAGAGGGATGCAGTGTGTTTTCGGTTACGCCTGATGAGGGACATCATCCTTCACAGCTTCCTGTTGTGAGGTCGAGGTTTCGAAGTTTGACGCCGGACCTTCGGCCAACTGATTTACAGCTCACATTTGGACATCATCCTTATGCTGTGGAAGAGCGCACGATGGTGGCATGGCGTGCGTGTGAGAGTATCCAGACGGCACATGCGATGGGGATGGTTGATGGAGCATTTAGGGCGATAGCGAGGCGGTAGGTGAACGAAGATGTTCCAGCATTTCTTCAAATTTTATACAAGCTGGATAGATCCTGCTACATTAACACTATAGACAGTCTAACGAACATGTCATGTCACATATTATTACAAAAAGAGTGCTATACAAGGCTAGGTGAACAAAGAACAACGCGTTATAAAACAAATGTAAGGTATGGTATCACTAAGAATGCCTGGCCAAACGAATGCCCGATATCAAAACCTGACTGCCGGCCCAGCTTTGGAAACTACATAAAAGAAGGCAAATGCATGGGGCGGTTTTCATCACGCCCGTCTACACCAAGCATAGTTTGATCATCCTCCGCTAGGCTCCTTGAAAGGCCGTGTCATGATGCTCATTCCCTCTGTCTTCTTTCTCCAGTGGCCCATGCTATGTGGGGAGGGAGCTCGCTAGCCCTTAAAAGGCATCCTCGAAAGGACAGTCGACGCTGTCATGGCCGTCGCGTTCACACAGAGCACACCACTTCTCGGGGTCCATGACACCGCTTTCCTTACCAGCGACAGGACCTAACTCCATGGGGTTGGGTAGGATCTTGACCGCGGGCGAGGGAGGTCCAGGATTCCTAACCTTGAAGGGCGTGAGCGGCGCAGGGGCATCATCGCCGGTCGGGGTGTGAGGCTTGAGCTCGTCCCGGTTGGTGTCGTTGGCCGGACTCGTCTCGCCGTTGGTCTTGGCACCGTCGGGGCCGAACATGTTGGTGCAGGTCAGAATGTCGTGGCCGTTGGTCTCACAAATCTCACACCAGAGGGTACTAGTCTCGGTGGCGTTGGAGTAGACGTCGCTCTCAGGCATCGTGTCGAGAGTGCTGACTCTTTTATGAGTAGCTGTGCTGGTTCGCTTATGCGTAGCCTCAGCGGGCCGGTTCTCCATTGCCTGGGTCAGGACAACGGTGTCGCGTGAGTCTCTCAGCGAGGACCTGTTGGCAGCTTTGGCAGCTCCGGATGTCTGGCGAAGCGATTCGAGCTCCTTCTCAAGTTCATCCTCTCGGCTGCTCTGCTTGTCGAGGATTGATTGGAGCTCGGCTACCTGTCGCTCGAGGTTATCGCGCGCAATCTTGTTCGCCACGGCGTCCCCTGCAATCATTGAGCCAGGTCTTTGCGAAAGCGGCCTGTCCTCCCCTCCAGGAATGGAGTCGCGGCTGAGGGAGTGGATGATCGCCTTGAGACCTCTAATCTCATCATCCTTCTGCTCAAGCTCCTTGGAGGATACAGCATTCTCGCCGTTTGTTGTGCCGTTGGTAGTCGTTGCCTTTTCACGTTCTCGTCGCAGCTCTGTCCTTGTCCGTTCGACCTCTCCCCGGAGAAACTCGACCTCGCCTCGGGCTTCTGCCTCACCGCGGCGAGCGTCCTCCAATCCTTCCTCTAGTTCTTGGACAAGTTCTTCCAGCTGTTTGAGTTGGGTGGCTACTGAGTCGACATCGAGGTTTCTCGACTCCAGCTCCCGGACATCACCCATTAATTCCTCTATCCGCTTTTCATACACACGCTCTGTCTCGGTGCTGGCCAGCTCCAGGGTGTCGATTGTACTCCGAAAGTCTGCTCGATGAGCGTCGAACTCTGATGTGAGCATGGCAATCTTGTCGTTCTTCTCCCGCAGCAACTGACGAAGCTGCGATGTGTCCTTGCTGTCCCAGCTACTTCGCTGCGGCGCTGGCATGTCTGCTTGCTCCATGAGCCCTTGCAGTTCTTCGAGGCTGCTCTCCATGTCAGCCAGGGTGGAAGATTGATCTTTCAGTTGTCGATCCCGGTCTTCAAGCTGGGATTTTAGGCGATCAATCTCCTCTTCACTCGCATGGTTGGTGCGGGATGCAGGTCGAATCTTCATGTTAAATGAAGAGACAGATCCGACGCTGCCATTTGTCGCAGTCCGTTGAACTCCCACGGGTGTGGTGTCATCGTCCAGTCCAGAGATTGAACCCAACGCCGAGACGCTCCGAGGCCCGATACTTGGCTTTCGGTCCAACCTGGGCGCTTTCTTGCTTGGGTCACCGGACGTGCCACGGACACTCTGTGCGAAGCGCGCTTGTGTTGGGCTGCCATATCTTGATGGAGTCTTGGCTGGTGTGGTCATGGATGGTCGTGGTCCAGGTGTCATCTGCATGCGGCGGACCGGGGAGTCAGGTCGTGGGAGAGAAGTCCTGGGTGCCCGCTTCTGCTCGGGACTAGGAGCTCGGGCGCCGGGTCCGACAGATGCGCTGAACTTGGGAAGGCCCGGTGTAGGAGGAGTATAGTTGACAGAGTTTTGGTTTCCAGCCCGGAGGCCACCATACGTGCTGGCGCTTGGAGTCATGGGAAAGGCCGGGATCGACTCGCGGCGGACAAGAGCCTTGGCAACGGGGAGAAAGATGCCTGCGCCGGGGATTGTCGTCGTAAAGTATGATACACTGCCATGAGGTGGTCAGCCGCACAAGTTGTACAAGATAGCATAAAGCTATGAGTCTGATCTTACCCGTCAACGTCGCCATCGTTTTTGCCGCGACTGGAAAATTCAGGGAGCAGTTCTACGCCGGCAAAGACACCCCTTTTCCCCTGCACAGGACCAACAAATCGAACGGTTCCTTGCATGCCGCCAGGAACGTCGACCGTGTCACCAAAAGCGACATTGGCGGCCTGTGAGCGGCCGGGTGTTGTGGGAATCATGTTTTGGGACGAGTCGCTCAGGACAGAATCAACGGCGTAACTCTCTGTGACATCGGGTATGCTGGCAAGGGAGCCCGCGTTGAGTTGGGCAAGGGAAGCTTTGCGCGGTAGAGGAGGCGCAAGACGCGAGTGAGAAGCGTATGCCGACTTGAGATTGGGAGTCGAGGCGGCGTTGTTTGGTCTTCGCAGAGCACGCGACGATGTCCTGGGCCGCAGTTTGGGTGTGTTTGATCGAGGAGTGGTAGTAGATGTTGTTGTTGAAGTGGCAGAAGGCATCTTGCAAGGCGGCGAGGCCCAGCTGGGGGCCCTTATTTCGCTGGGATTGATTCGAGTGGGCGTGTCTCATTTGTTTACACCCCACGCCGCATCTGGCTAATAGGGGGGCAACCTTTTTTCTTGGGGAGCAACGAGCTTTGGCCCTGCCCTGGCGTCAGAGCCTGATCCGTTGCCAGAAATTAGCTCCCGTCCCGTCGATTTACAACTAAGCAAGGTAGTCTACGTAGTAGCAGTGAGCACGGTCGGCGGTACCTGAATGACTGGTGGTTCGTACTGGCGAGACCAAGTACCTGACGAGGCAGAATAGCGAGGGGCGATGAGCTCGGGGTTCCCCTTGGGAGAAAAGGGTCCTTTCCAATGAGGCTAGCCGGAAATTTGGCGGGAAAGAAGAAATGAGATTGAGAGCTTGTGCCTGACGGTGAATGGCCGTGTCACAGAGGGTGGAGAGACACGGGAAATGGCGAGATGGTGGGGATGCAAGGAGATGAAGAGACGAGGAAGAAAAAGGAAGAAGAGAGAGAGAGAGAGAGAGAGAGAGAGAGAGAGAGAGAGAGAGAGAGAGAGAGAGAGAGAATGTGTGTCTCTGTACAGAGTAAAAGGAGAAGGAAAGGGATCAGGTATGTATTGATGATCCAATGAATGGGATATGCAGGAGAATGTCGGCTGACAAGGTCAAAGTGGAGAGAAGCTATTGTTGTTGCTGCTCCTATTGATAAAGAGA
>JAAVUK010000722.1:0-18059 GCA_014899095.1 Fusarium buxicola
GCGGGCGCCCACCCCCCGCACCCCATCATGTCGTCGCTCGAGGCCAAGATCGTCGTCCTCGGCGCCCAGGGCGTTGGGAAGACGTCTCTCGTTATGCGATACTGCAAGGGCGCCTTTAAACCGGCCGAGGTCACATCTACCGTTGGCGCGAGCTTTCTAGCCAAGCGCGTTGTTGACTCTGACTCGGATACCGTCGTGCGCCTACAGATCTGGGATACAGGTTTGTCTTTTCTGGAGGTCTACAGGAGAGTATGAGATAAGATTCAAAAGCTTATATGAGTGAACCAACAGCCGGCCAGGAACGCTTCCGATCCATATCTCGCCTCTACTACCGCGGCGCCAACGCTTGCATCCTCTGCTACAGCATCACCGACGCCCAGTCTTTCGCAGACATGGGCGTCTGGCTCATGGAGCTCCGCCGAAACCTCCCCCAAGACGTCGTCCTGCACGTGGTCGGCACCAAAGCCGACATTGTTGCCCGCGATCCCTCGGCCCGTCAAGTCCCCTTCGAGCGCTGCATCGCCTACGTCGCCGAGAACCTCGCTCCCGGCGTGGGCAGCACGCCGCCCCCAACCGCGACTCCTTACCACGTTCCTACGCCCATGGCAGGCGCCCGCGCCATGTCTCCTCCGACCATCGAGCCCCGCAGTCCCAGTTCGAAGCGCAGTTCTGGTTTCTGGGCGCAGGAGGTTGGATGGGACGCATGCCACGAGATCAGCGCCGAGACGGGCGAGGGAGTCGAGGAGGTATTCCGCGTCGTCACCCGCAAGCTCGTCGAGCAGAATCGGAAGATGCAGCAGGCTCTTTTGATGGCTACGGCTATCCCCGGGACACCGGGCTACGAGAATGGAATGGACGGAGGCTATTTTGACGGTGCCAATCCTCGCGGCGGCAGCTTTCGAGTCGGCCGCGACCGGCGCAGCTGGCTCTTCTCACCAGCGTTTTCCCCCGCCATTACGGTCGAGCAGGCTGGTTCGCAGGAGCAGACACACCCGGACGCCTGGAACCACAAGGAGCGAAAGAAGTGCTGTTGAACTGAAGCGCCAACTGCGCCAGTCGCGCGAAACTACACTAGGGGGAGGGAACGTGGAGCGAGGCGAGGCGATGTAACCCTGTGGACAAACCGGCATGTCTACGACAATCTCAGAGACGACGAGGGGGGTTATTAGCATGGTTCGGCTGAGCGCATTTGTTTGATACCCGGTCGTTTTTTTCTCTTTTTTCTCTTTTTGGCTCTGGTCTTTTGGTTTTTGCGGGTTCAAAGTTGGGTGGTTTCCGTCTTCATTCCAGGTCTCGGATAGTCTCTATTTTTGCTGTCATGACGCATCGGGCGGTTCTCTTATGATTTTTCGTGCGTGTTTCTACTTCTTTCGCAAGGAGTTGGAGGATATCGGTCATGAGGGTGGGCGGGTCTTGCATCACGACATTTCTCAGGGGATAATAGGGGCCCGGGTTTGCGGTCTTATTTGCCTTCTCTCTCACGAGACGTGTTTTCTTTGTTTGCTTTTTAGCCTCAGGGTCTCTACACGATTTGTCCACTACGTCTTCTCTCGGGTTTCCTGTTCTGTTACAGCATATGGGTTACCGCAAGAGTCCCGGTCTCCCTCGGAACAGTACCTCCATCGTGTCTATAGACTAAATTCATTTTGATCCAGACACAGCCGCCTTCTTTGACTGAACTGCGTCGTCCACAGTTGGTGGCGCGGGGATATCGACCCCTGCAACTCGGTACTCGAGGCCCGGGTACGCGTCGCTGACAACAAGAACGTCTAGCTTACGCGCCTGGCCGGCCCCAGCCGGTGGGAGTTTGATACTTGTCCTGGCTGTTGGCCTATCCCCAGCGTCGAGCTTGCGATTGGGTTTTGTAGCCCAGCCCACGCGCTTCACGGCCATGACCTCGTCGCGGGACACATCCGCCACGATGACGAACCAGCTCTCGGTCTGCGGCTTGGGGAACTTGGGTGCGTGGATGCGGGCCTCACGCTCCACGAGCGGGTTGAGGCGCTTCAAACCGATCGTCACCGAGAGCGCCGTAGCTTCGTCGATAGAGACAGCCACGTTGGGGAGGATAGACACGACGCGGGCGAAGCGGCTGTGCTGGCTGGCCGGAACAGAGAGCTTCTTAGCTAGCTGCGTGGCCTGTGGGCGAGTGAGCGCGCTGATCTTGGTAAGAGGCGTGTCATCTTTGATATCAGTCTCGATAAAGGGGAGGATGGAGGCTGGGGGATCAGTTGGCCAGCGAGCCGACTTGATACACTGCAGAAGCCCCATCATTTCCAGGCAACTGGACAAGTAGCCGAGTTCTGTGAGGACGTCGATAGAGGCTTGGACGATACGGATGGCCTGGTCGAGAACACTGGTCTGATCACCGACGTAATCAGTGATAGGGAGCTCGATCTGGGACATATGCGCCTGGAGCAGTAGGAAGGCCTTGACATGAGGGTCCCACATGGGAAGTCCAAAAGCATGCCCGGGGAAAGGAAGATTCTCGGAAAGGGTGTTGTTAACCAGGTCCTCGTTGTGGCGAACAGGGAGCTCATCATACTCGGTCGCGCGGGACATCCAAGAAAGGACATCAAGGAACGAGGCTTGGGCTTTTGCGTGACTCACGAGGTGGCGGATCGTTTTGTGGGAGAGGTAGTAGTAACTCATGATCTTGCCGAGCGGCGTGGGATCGACATCGCCGTTGGGGAAGACCTCGACACACTTAGAGTCGGCCAGCTCGTTGAGTGACTTGTTGACCATCTCGATCATGTAGTCGTTGGCGAGCTGCTGGGCGGCGATGCTGTTATGCTCCTCAGCGGAGATCTGGAGGCCATAATATGACGGGTTCTTGTGAAGCCTTCGGAAGAAGAACGTCCAGGTGAGGTAATCGAGGGCGTCCTGCTTGGTGACAATGGTCTCGGACGAGACTTCGGCGCAAAGATGGTTGTCCAAGACGGTGTGTAGCGAAGATTCGACCGGGAAGCCAGTATGAAGGAAGTGCTTGTAAAAGTCCTTCTTGGCGTCTTGCGTGAAGATGCGAGCAACTCCTGAAGTATCGAACTGGGGACGACCGGCTCGTCCAAGCATCTGTAGCACATCGGTCAAGTCCATGTCCTTGTACGCCTCAATCTTGGCGTCAAAGAACTGCGTGCCCTTGACGACGACGAGGTGCGCGGGCAGGTTGACACCCCAAGCGAGGGTGCTGGTGGCGACGAGGATCTGAATCTTGTTGTTGAGGAAGAGCTCTTCTGCAAGTTGACGGTCTGACTCGACAAGACCGGCATGATGCAGCCCGATGCCGAAGTTGATGGCCTCTTTCAGTGCATCGTCTTTAACTCGAGTAAGATTGAGCTGCAGGTCATCTTCGTCCATGTGTAGGAACCGGCGAGGGTTGTCCTCCATTCCACAAAAGTTGATGAGGTCCTTGGCAGTAAGGCGCGTCTGTCGTCGCGAGGGCACGAAAACAATGACAGGCTTGTCGGGGCTATGGTTCTTGACGGCTAAGAATGTTGGTCGGTTCATGGACTGCATCAGCGGGCAGAAGCCCCTGACTTCTGGGAAACCATCGATGTACAGCTCCAATGGAACTGGACGAACTGAATGCTTGAAGTTGAAGAGACCTTCCTTGACTCCCAACCAGTTGCCAAGATCCGTTGCGTTGGCGCAGGCCGTTGACATGCCCACCAGACGAACAGCGTTCTTGGTTGAGGATGCGATGTAGTTCATCCGCGAGACGATGATTTCAAGAATGGGACCTCGGTCTCCTGCTAAGAGATGAATCTCGTCAATGATGACCAGGCTAACTTGTCGCACATAGCCTCTTGTCTGCCACGAACGCGAGATACCGTCCCATTTTTCAGGCGTCGTGATGATGATGTCGGCATTCTGGATCGTTCGAGTGTCCGGTGTGTTATCACCAGTCAACTCCACCAGCTTCAGACCCAAAGGCCGTGCCAGTCGAACTCCCCAGTCTTTGACACGCTCGCGAACAAGTGCCTTCATGGGTGCGATATAGACAACCTTGGACTTGGGCCTCTCCCGGAACGCCCACCACATAGCAAGCTCAGCAGCCACAGTCTTTCCACTACCGGTGGGTGATCCAAGGAGCACATTGGCAGGAGTGTGATAAAGCGTGTGGAAGATCTGAGTCTGCAAGGGGTTGAAGAACTGGAAGCGCTTCGCGTAGAGCTCTTCCAAAGCCGGGTTCTTGAGAGCCGAGATTGGCAGTGGCTGCAGATTCAATAGGTCTGTGTAGACACTCTCCGTGTCTGGGCGGATAAGATGCTGAAACGAAACTGGCGTAACAGTTTCCGCACCCAGCCACCTGTCCGATACTGCTCGAACGTAGATCTGACTTGGTAGGGGGTCTGACAGAGGAATCGTGAAGTTCAGCTCGTGTTCATCATGTAGCTTTCTCCTGTTAAGAATGAAAAACTCGTGATGATAGATCTCAGACGTTTCAGAGTTCTCGACCCAGATGTAGAACGACTCCGAGGTGCCGTGGAACTGGTCGTGCCATCGGAAGTCAGGGATGACATAGAGCTTGATGCGCAACACATCCCGGTTGAGAGGGGCAATTTCAGCTTCAACATGGACAGTAGGAAAGTTGTTGAGGATTCTCGCAATGTTCTTGCCAGCGCCTTGGTTGTGAATCAACCCACCGATCTCGGCTGGCTCCATGTCTTTCATGACCTCAATCGTCAGGCTGTCCTTAGAATTAAGTTGGTTGAGAACCGATTTTGCAAGGTCGAACTGATGAAGAGGGTGCTGGAACGGCCAAATGCGCTTCTCAATCGACTTTGCCAGAGTGAGCAGCACCAGACACTGATGGCCCCAACGACGGTTGAGTGCAAGCATGAAGAGTGCTCGACAAATACGCCCAGATTGCTGGGCAACATAGTTCATGTCGTTTGAAAGCGCGAAGTCATCTGGCTGCGCTCTTGAGATGTAAGACTGGAGTAAGATGTTTGTCTTTGCCTGAGGGGTGTCGATGCCTCCATCCACATCGCAAGGAATTATTTCTCGTCGTAAGTGGGTCAATTCCTTCTCTTCACTGTCCCTGGATTGAACATTGTCAAACTCTCCACTCATACTGATCATCTTCAGAATGTCGGCCTCCGTAGCCTGGGGTTGCATCATGGCATTGAACACCTGGATACTTGTGTGAAGGATGTAATACTGGCTAGCAATTCGACCAATGTCCTTGCTGCGCAGCTCTTCTGTCCTCTCATTGAAAATGATCATCTGGCATTGCTGCAGAGTTTTGGCTGCCTGGATCGCAAGCTGACGACGTCTCTGTACTAGATTCGGATCATCTCGAATTTCTGACCACTCGATGCCGTATGTCATAGGACTTCTCTGCATGCGCACAAAGAGATATGAATATCCGATCCACTGAACGGCATCTGGAATAGAAGTAACAGTCCCCAGAGAAATCTCAGCGTTCAGATTGTCAACCAGCTTAGTGGAGAACTTGGATTCAATGGGCTGCTGCTCCGTCACAGCAGTCAGATAGTGGGCGAGCTTGTCGTGAGTTGTGCAGATCATGCCAATACCGGTGTCTTCGAATTGAGGACGACCAGCGCGACCAAAAATCTGCAGCACGTCGAGAATACCCAAGTCGACGAATTTGCCTTCTTGAGCACTGTAGACCTGAGTTCCCTTGATGACAACTGCGGCGGCGGGTAAGTTGACACCCCAGGCTAGGGTGGCCGTACAGCAAAGAACCTTCAGGACGCCCTCTCCAAAGAGCCTCTCCATCATATTCCTATCGGACCTCGCCATACCAGCGTGGTGAACGCCAATGCCCTTTGACAGTAGTTCGCGAATATCTTTGGACTTTGATTGCTTGATATCTCGAGCGGCTTGGTCATAACCGGGATGGTAGGTGGGATCGAAAAGGTCGGCACAAAGCGCCTCGATAGCTTTTTGGTGCAGCATGCGAGCGGTGAGCATCGTATCTCGTCGCGAATGCACAAACACCATAACTTGGTGATCACGCTCGAGCATCTCCTTGACCTTGTCAAAGGCAACTTGGTCAAGATTCTCTTTAGATTGCTTGGAGCCCGCTTTTCCTTTGACGCCGATGAAATGCTGCTCCAGAGGGACAGGTCGGAAAGATGCGTCAAAGTAGAATAGACCGGCATACTTGTTGACTTTGAGGAAGTCGGCCACATCGACATAGTTGGGCAGTGTAGCGCTGAGACCAACAACTCGAATGAGCGATTGGGTGCTCTCGACCTGCCGCTCCGTTCGAGCCACCAGCGACTCGAGGACAGCGCCTCTCTCGTCATGAAGCATGTGGACCTCATCGATGATGAGAAGGCGGACCTTTTGAACGAGTTCCGTGTCGCCAGTTCCCTTTCGCGTCACCACGTCCCACTTCTCCGGGGTTGTAACAATGATTTGGGTTTGGATGATCTCGGATTTGGTGAGCTGCATGTCTCCAGTATACTCCCGACACTTGACGCCGAGCCAAGCCAGTCGCTTGCCCAGCTTATCCGTGACTTCAGCAGCAAGAGCTTTCATGGGGGCAACGTATACAATTTTGAAGGCGTCCGCGTTGACAGCGAACTCGGTGGCTGTTGGATCTTCAAATGGGTTCGGCTCAACATTTTGAGCGATTATTTGAAGGATGGCGAGCATGGCAGCATCGGTTTTACCCTAGAAAACTTAGTATCAACGTTCAGCACCATGATATGGGTAACTTACAGCACCAGTAGGGGCACATATCAGCATGTTTTCGCTGGTCTTATGCGCGACAGGATAGACAAGACTCTGCATGCGGTTGAGCGTCTTGTAGCCCTTGAAAGTATTTCGACACAACCCGTTGAGCTCTTTAACGGGGATAAGTCTCTGGCCTGGACCCAGAACGCCCTTTCGACCAGCTGGGATTGAGTACTCCTCGTACTTGTCAAACTGCTTCCGCTCGCTGCCCACGGGCAACCCATATTTCTTTCCGGCAGAACTTAGCGTGTTGCCAGCGCTGTATGACTTGTAGACATGAGGGTACTGCGGCTCCTTTGAGTGCGCTGGCGCGAGACTTGTAGACTTGTGCGCTTGGTCCTGGCGGCGTAGGGCCTCTTCCCTCTGAGCTTTGTTCAGGAGTCGAGGTCCGGTTGAGGCTGCTTGATTTTGGCTGTTGACAGCAGAAACAATCTCATCTCTGTGGCCCAAAACCTCGATGATAAAATCAAGGTCGTCGAACCCAACCAGGTCAGTGAGCTGCATTTGAAGCTCATCGTCGGAGCGACCACAGGTGAGAACGCTCCAAATCTGACTCTCAAATACATCTGATGAAAGGCCGTTTTTAGCTGCAATGCTAGCACACTTTGTTGCGAACCATTCTGCGCCGGAATCAGCGGCAGCTGGCTCAGCAAGGCCTTCTCTATCGGCAAAGTCGCTGCTAAAGGCGTCCTGATCATCATCGGAGATGAAGTCCCAGACGTCTTGCCCGCTGTTTCCAGAGGAGTAACCACCAAACTCATCTTCGTCAACATCACCATCAACAGGCCCGTTTTCTTGGGGCATCTTGAGGTTGGCGATTGCCTCTCGCATAGCTGCAAACTGTTCCCTCCATTGTGCCTCTGCGGCACTGAGTTCCGAAGACGCCATGATGGAATTTGCTGTCACGTTTATTCTCAAAATAGCTCTCCCTGTGAGACGTAGTGAGGTCGTCTGATCAGACTGGTGTAAGAGGGTCGAGTTACTGCTGCCTGAACAGGTGGCAGTCGAGGGCTTTTTGATATTGGCGACCTTGACTGAAGTTACCTGTCGTGGATTGGTTCATCGTGGTGGATTTCCTGGCACTCGCAGAGTCATACCGCTCTGACACCCCACTATACAAGCCCCCGCCACAGCCGCCACAGAAGGCTTGCTGGTCCCCCGGGGCCGCCAGCCCGCCCGTCGTGGGGAACATGTGACGACCTAAAGTCCTACGGTGACGACGGGCATGGGCGCATCCAGCCTGGCCGAATCCTTCTTCCTTCGCCATCCTCTAGACTAATACTCCCACATCCTCGCCCGCTTCCGCTTCCAACTCAGTCTTTCGCCTCTCGACGTCAACCGCATAATCGCGTAACCTTCTTCGACCTAATCCCGCCATCATGAAGCTGCACTATATCGGCGTACGCTATCCCCGTGCCCCTCACCGACCGGCCGAGACAAGGCGTCCAGTTGGGCTAACCAAGCTGCTGCGACCAGATCCTTCGCAACGAAAGCCAGCCGGCTCATGAGATTGTCGCCGAGAAGGAGCTCAGCAGCTACTCACGATTCACGCGCAATAAGTCAGTCTTGACCCTCGCCCTCTTTGCGCCATCTCACTCCAGAGGATGCATGGACTGACCCTGGAAATCCAGCTATGGCGAGTTTATGACCCTCTTTGCAAAGACCGTCGCCGAGCGCACCCGTCCCGGCCAGCGACAGGATGTTGAGGAGCAAGGTATATATATGCCTTGAGCTCTCACCGCATCGCCGTTCACAGAGCTCACACGCGCATCCTCTAGACTACACCTTCCACGCCTACGGGCGCACTGAGGGCGTCTGCGGCATCATCATTTCCGACCACCAGTACCCTGCTCTCGTGGCGCATCAGCTCCTCAGCAAAGTCGTCGACGAATTCCTCTCCAAGAACCCGCGCTCCGGCTGGGCAACCGGCACGCCCACCCTCATGATGCCCGAGTTGAAGGAGTACCTTACCAAGTACCAGGATCCCCAGCAGGCCGATAGTATCATGAAGATCCAAAAGGAGCTCGATGAGACTAAGATTGTCCTCCACAAGACTATTGAGAGTGTGCTACAGCGAGGCGAGAAGATTGATGACTTGGTGGCCAAGAGTGACGGCCTGAGCGCCCAGAGCAAGATGTTCTACCGTACGTGAACCCCCTTTCGGTCTCTTTGGATCTGCGCCAAAATCAACTTGAAGAATTTTGTCTAATTAATCTCTCCTATAGAGCAAGCCAAGAAGCAGAATTCTTGCTGTGTTTTGATGTAATAGGGCATTTCGTTTTTCTGGCGTTGGACGTGGCTTCTTTTCAGCATACACGGGATGTCGGTATTGAGATTGGTTACTCGTGCGGCGCAGATACTTCCAATCGTTTCGTCCACCATTCGTTCGCAGGGCCATGTCTTTACAGCAGCTTAGACTTGGGGGAAGAAACTCATCACACCAACTCAACTACGCATGGGAGATGAAATCGACGGTAGAGTTGCTAATGATGGGAGAATTGTGGTTTTCTTGATATATAGTCCAATAAGTGGACGTGAATGAAAATGCTAACTCTGTGCGAGAACCGCTCCGAAAACCGCTTTCTTGTGATCAACTCGAGCAAGACGCTCCTAAGTGCCGACTCGCTCTCATTTTGTTGCCTATCCGATTCTTCTCCTGCGCCCTGCTGCAATTCGTAACATGTGGTATTCCATGCTTCTGCTGTTCGCTCTTGAAAACAAAGGGAAAAACGTATTGGAGGCACAATTGCCTTGGGGGTATGCAGAGGCAGCTCAAACCAGTGAGGCCTTCTGCGATGTTGGAGAAAAGGGGTATTGTAGAAGTGGTGATAAGCGAAGGGAAGAAAAATAAACCGCGAACTGCCTGATATAGGCATCCGTGGCTCGGTGCCATACTCGGCCGTAGTTCTTCAAGGTCCCTCAAGGATGACCCTCTCACTCTTGCGGTGCATCTGCCAGGCATCCGGCGAGTGCGCCAGTTCCCTCGGATGCACCACGACCGGCGTCGCCGTCTTGGTCTCGGCAAGGCGCTCATTCTTCTCAATGGGAATGTACGCTCCAGGCGGCGGAGTGCCGTCAATTCTTCGCCTCAAGCTTGGATTGCTCTTCAAAGGATGCAGCATCTTGCGCTGCTGATGTGAGACGCTGATCTGGCGTGCGATGGAGATCTCGACGGCGTTACGAAGGGCTTCCTCGGGATTGGTCTGCGGGGGCTTAATGACGGTGATGTGGTCCGGTGAGGCTACCGACGATGGCGGGGAGAGCTTCTTTGATGTATCGGGGCTGGACGATGTGATCGATGCCGGTGGGGAGACCATGTGCCATGCTGGCTCTGAGGGGGGTGGGGATTTGCCCTTGATAACCTGAGTCTCTCTTTCGTCATCAGTGTGTTCGGGAGAGTCAAGGATCAGGCTAGATGTAACGGGCGTGAAAGGAGACGGCTGCTTCGAACGAGCGGTAGGTGAGACGGCCGGTACAAGCGGCGATGCTTGTGTGGTAGGGGCAAGGCTGAGCTTTTCGGGAGAAGTGGCACCTGGACGTTTGTTGAACTTGGAGACGAGTTTGGGCTGGTAGTGAGATGCCTGTGCCAGCAATTTGTCGCGGTGTGAGTCTGTTTGTGTGACCTGAACAACTCTGGCCTTGGTTGCCTCCTGAGACGAGACGTCATCATGGAAAGATGCCTGCACCGGGGAATGCATCAGGGCGGGAGATGTGTAAGAGCGAAGTCGAGGAGAGGGCAATGGTTTCGATGTGTCTGGGCCCAGAAAGGTTGGTGAGTACTTTGGCTGTGGTGAAGTTGCTCTCCGCGGTCGAGAGAGGTCATCTTGTCTTTCGGCCATTTCACCGCCAATCGTTTTGAGCCTATCCAAGGTAGCCTGCCGCCGCGCAAGTAGTGACGAAGCTGAGCCCTGCGCCGGCTGAAGTACACTGTTGAACATGACGCTGTATCGATCCATCTTGATGCTGGGAATCTCGATATCAAGCAGTGGACCGCTAAGCTGGGGCATCGGAGGCACGGGAGGGGGCGAGGGAGGTAGTACTGCTGCCTTTTCTGCTCTTCTCCTGGCTGAATCTCCACGAAGGCCTCGTAGCGACATCTTACGCCCGAGACCACCCGATGAGCCTGATTCCTTCAACTTTGCTTCCTTTGAGGGCTTCCTCTCGATGACTGGTCTTTCTTTGGTAAGTTTGCCTGGCGATACCGGCTTCAGCTCACTCAGCACCGGCACCGGCATTGACATTTGCGCTTCTGGTGTTGCCTCGACTGCTTCAGTCACCACTGGCTCGGTTTGAGACCGGATGACGATGGGTTTGTGTTTTGGTGTTTTCCTTGAACTTTGATCCGCTTGAGCTGGGCTCTTGGTTGGCATGCCCGGTATTGAGGATGGGAGTCCTGAAGAACCCAGCGACGTGGTAGATATGTTGGAGTTGTCTGTCATGGCCCGTTGAGTCTGAACTGGTCGGATGGCTCGTTTTGACTTTGATCGAAAAAGGCCCCATTTTCGAGTCTTTTGCTGTGTATCCTCAGGAGGCTCTGGTGCAGGCTGTGGTATCTCGGCTGCGGCGTTCATGGCTCGTTGTGGATTCCACGCCATCGGCGGGTGCTCTCCTACTTGTGTCGGGCTTCCTATCGCCATACCGATGGCAATCACTCCAGTTTCGCCAGAGTCTCCCATAGAATCCGGCGTTGAGGTCCGTACCATAGTTGTTCGTGTTAGTGACGAAGTCCGTGGACTGATATCGGGAGACGGTGGTCGGCCATGGATGGGAACATGAAACGCTGTCACGTTGCCCTTCCTCGAACTTTTGAGTACGAGCGTAAGATCGTCCCTTGAAACTCGCTTGTCAAAGGACGGTTTCTCAATGGCGTTGCTGTCGGTTCGATCCGCGTTGAAGCTTCCTCTGCGCCGCTCAGCGCTGGCTGCAGTAGATACAGTAGCGGCTCTTGAACGTCGAGTAGGCATAGCTGAGGGATCGCTCGCGATTGCGGCGGGGAGGGATACGGAGTGTCAGGAATAAATTGGACAGAGGAGACGAAGCGTGCGCGGGCGGGAGATCGTGCTTGGCTTATGAGTCTTGTTTTGACCGCCAGTCCCTTGTATTGACAGGGTCTGATACAGCAAATGGTTCACCAAGAACAAGACCCCAGGGGCCTGGGATCCTCTTGAGAGGATATGTATCGGTGATGAAGAACAAGTCCCCCCTCGTCTCACAAGGACCACCCCGCCTTTGCCGGGAGCCTATGGTATGAAGCCGTAGATGTGAATCCGGACTAATGCGGTTAAACGACCGGTAGGAAGCAGGGAATGGGGCTTAGATGACGATGGCGAACAAGGATGGTCTTTAATAAGCGCAGAGCAATCTTGTTGTCGAAAGAGTCAATCCCCGGATTGGTTGCCACGCAGAAGATGAGGAAAATGAGTTGTATGCAGTTTTCTCGTAAAGGATGGAGGCGGCAACGTCAGCTTATTCTCGTCAACGGATAAACGAAATATGATGTCCTCTTTGGGAGAAGGGTCCTCTTTGGGAGAAGGAGGCTGGCAAAGATAATCTAGGGGGAGGGTATCCCTCCATTTTGTCATTGGAAGTTTGGACGCGGGGGGGCAACTCTGGGAACGGGCCAAGCGATGCTCGTCGCATGTTTGAGGTTGATGGGACGGTTCTTCAGAATTAGAAATTAGATAGCTCTAACCCACAGAAGGTGTACCTTGCGCAGTCTCTTGGTACGTACGTGACTCTACGTGGTCAAGCCAAGCGCCAAACTTTTGGACAAGGGAGCCCTGTCGCGCGGAAGAAGATGAGTGGGACCCTGGGAGCTCCGAATGGCAAGTCTCGTGTGTCAGAAATCTGGAGGAACTCAACTAGGAACTTAACTTGGGCATCATGTAACACGGCCGGCTACCCTCGGTCTTCATGGTTCGTGGCGTTTTGGCCTGAAAACTGCCCGAGATGTGCGCCGTGATACAAAAGCTTCAACAAAGAACTGACGACGTGTGGTAGCATTCGTCGGCGCGTGCGGCTATCGACGCGTTTGCTGTGATACTGTATGTATGTTGAACGGCACGAACGGTCATCCCGAGGTTACTGTAAACACTGGAGGATGATGGCCTTCCTTCCAGGGACCCGGGCCCCATGTCGGCATCGATGCAACGCCAAATCGCATCGACAATCTTCGGGCGTCGCAGCGACTGTCAACGGCCGACGGCTCGGTGAAGATCCTTGTCAGGGTTCTTGGCCGGCCGGCTTGCAGGGCGGCACTTCAGCAAGCCCACACACAGAACGAACAACTTTTGAGTTGGCGCCCTAGATGTAACATCAGGCAGGACAATGCTGAAGCCTGGCCCAGCCCAGAGGTTCTGGAACGGTTCTCGTGCGCGAGTGCTACTGTAGGTACGCAGAGTTTGGCGGCACTCAGGTTGCAAGTTGCATTGGATGCCTCCTGCGACGACGGGGTGGTTGATTTTAAATTGGAGGAACGCGCGCCAAATATCCCAAACCCGTCCTGTCACACAGCAGAACTGGTCTACCTTAGTCTAGTGTGCGGCAGCAAAAGCAAACCACTGCAAAACAGCCGCAAACCTTTCTTGACAGGCCAGGACAGGCCAGCCGCAGGCCAAACACGCGACCGTTGTTTGGAACAAGAGGAAGCGGTCCGTTCTTCTAGAAGTTCAGGTGGCGGCGGCGGGGAGGCGCCCGCGGCTCATTATGGCCGGTCGGCCGGACTCACCGGCCCTGCTCAACGTTGACGCCGTCGGGTCCTTCATCTCACTTACACTGAGCCTCAGCTATTAGCGCTTGAAGTGTAGGGCTGACAACCAAGCTGAAGCTATCCATTCCATCTCGGGAACGGACTCAGCACTTGATCCCCCCAAAAGGGAAGCTGGGCATGTTAGCTCATCCGTCTTTCATAATTGGATCACTGGCATCATCTTCTCATTAAAGAATTCAGGGGCTTGCCGTTTACCCTGCTCGGTTTCATGCTGCCACCACCAATGGACTGGGATCTCTGTTACTCGTCTCAGATTGCCAAATTTCCAGGTTTGGCTCCCTTATGTCGGTATAACTAACAACACACGGACCTGGTCAGAAAGGCAAGCTCGGCACGCAAAATCTTTGAGACACAGCAAAACTTGATCAGTTTGCCCTCGCTTCACAAAGGCATTTCTATAGTTGAGGAGAAAGGGAAAAGGCCAATGTTTAGAGCAAGCTTTATGATATCCTGGCATTTTTCTAGAACGGTTAAGGCATTTCTTTAGTTAATATTGGCAGTGCGTGGTAACGTTAGAGATCATGGAGCTTAAATGCATGGGGATGGGGGCCTTGGTTTTTCTTAGCAACGAACGTTTTCTATTTCACTCGTCCCTGAGGCTCACGGGGATCTTCAACAGAGTCGCATTCATAGCAGCGGGACTCGGAACCGCTCGCCGTCGATGTGAAGCCAGGGCCGACATCTGTTTCACTACACAGGCAATACCCGCTCCTGGACAATACCGGCAATGCTATCGTTCTTAACGAGTGACTTAAGACGTGAAACACCAAGGATTGCCGTGTTCTATGTAACATTTGCGCTCAGTTGATCGCCAAAGACGCTGTTAGCGAACTGTGCTTGTCGATATCCAAAATCGGCATACAACGCATTGGATAACTCAGGTGTTAATAATAATTAGGTTTATGCTCGTCCACCGGGCATCCGGGGAGAGCCAGTGCTCTTATTAAAGTTGGGTAGTATTGCCGAATGAACTCCCAGTTTAGCTATGGTGATGACATGTCGAGCAATTAAGCGTTAGCGAGAGGCCCGAGCAAGGGGTTCGTGGCCGTTGTCATGTTGTTGTTTTTGGGTTGGTGTCATACCGAGGGTTATCGCGATGGCTTAGAAACCGCCACAGCCGGTTGTTCCGCCGAACGACAAAGCGAATCGGAGGAGGAGGAAAAAATGAATTTCAGCAATCATAAGAGTGTCAGAGCATTGATTCTGATTATCGATGTTCGGCCTTATTTCCCACCGAGTTCCTGGTTTGTCAGACTCGGGCTTGAGTTGAAGCCCTGAACATAACACAATACCGGTAATCTAGACTACTAACCTACCTTTGAGAGCTTCTGGCGGATGTTACCGTCTGTCGCGGCGGGCCGTGTGAGCTTCCCGTCCATCTCTGACGCCGGTGACGTCGGAGCGATGATGGCAACAACCAAAAAAAAAAAAGAACCTTTGCCTCTTACGCGTACCTACTGTAAAGCCTCCAGGTAAGCTTGCCTTCTTATCCCATGACGCGTGGTCGTAAGAGGTAGACATGAAGCTGAGTCAACAATGCGTGTCTTGCTCAAACGTCACCCAACTTTTCAGCAATGCAAAGCCGACACGCGAAATGCGTGACATGAAGCAGGAAGCAGGAAGCAGGGCGACGATCATGCTGGCCTGGGAACCGTTGAGCCGTCTCAAGTCCTCAGTACAGAGTTTGTCACCAAATGGGGCTCCGGAGAACAAAAGACACCGGACCAGCACACCGGCTGTCCCATCTGAAACTGTCCCATAGTTTTTGTCTCCCCAAGGCTGAGGTTGCTTGAGCTCAAGTCGCAGATACCCACTAGCGGGGGTCTAACCAAAAATACAGAGGACGCCCTGCTGGGTACCTAACGTAGCAGCCCGCTCAGTAACAATTTTTGGCGGGGACAAACGGAGCCTGGAGGGGCAAAGCTCAAGAATCACAACATCCAGTCGTCGGCTCAAGCCCAAACTCGACCTCCCCCGCCAAACCTCCAAACCTTCAAAACCTCAACTCCTTGTATTTGCAGTAACCCACCAGCAACCTCTCCTTTGCTCTCACAGTCCTTCTATCACCATGTCGTGGCAAGGTCAGTCCTTTCCTCCTCTCGTCACCTCCCTTTCCTCTCCTCTCCCTCGCTACCCTGCTCCCCTCCCCCCCTCCATGTCCTCGTTCCTCATCACCGCCTCTGGATAACCCCACCTTGGGCCGCGGGTTCAGAACTTTGCAAGAAGCTGACATGATGACTGTTCGCCGATATAGCATATATCGACTCTAGGTAAATCTGCAACCATCCCTCGGCCATGATCACGGCCTGCTACCATGCTCAACCGGAGCGAGTACCGAGCGAATGCTGACACCACTCAACACAACAGCCTCGTTGGCTCCGGTCATATTGACAAGGGCGCCATTATCAGCGCTGCCGGCGACAGTGCCTGGGCCTCCTCCCCCGACTTCCAGGTACAGAGCCTCCTACTACTGACCGGCGGCGTCATGTTGCTCGGTGCACCGTCCCTCTCAATGTCCGTGACTGACTCTCGGCCCCCACTACAGCTCAAGCCTGACGAGATGAAGGCCATCTCTGCCATCGTCAGTGGTGACAAGGCCGCCTCCGACAAGGCCTTTGGCGAGGGTCTCTACATCTGCGGCGAGCGATACGTCTTGACCAGAGCCGAAGGCCGGAGTCTCTACGCCCGATCGGTACGAACGCCGAGCCCCAACAAAGGCTACAGCAACAATCCTCCATCGTATATACCTACTGACTGATTTTGTGACAAACAGGGTCGCCTCGGTGTCTGTGTTGCCAAAACCGTGCAGGCCATTGTCATCGGCCACCACAACGACGTGCAGGTTGCCGGTAACGCCACCTCTACCGTCGAGGGTCTCGCCGACTACCTCATCAAGCAGAAGTACTAGATACTCAAGAGGACGGGATGAATTTTTCTTCAGGAGTGCCAAAAACGCTGCCTATCCGCAGCGCGGATAGCCGACTCAGCTGTAACGACCTTGTGTTGAGAGGAGGGCTTTGTTTTAGAGTACTAGGCGGTGAGCCTGAGCGTCTACCGGCAAGGAGGACATTTTCTTTGTTTGGTCAATAATCGTCCAAACGAGGCGAGGATGTGTTTCACATGGTTCTGCATATAGGCAATCCAAATGCCCTCCAGATATCTCGCTTGGGTGTTGTCCCAGAAGATGCTCACCCGAGACCGGCTAACCTGACATTCCATTACGTTACAACAGACTGTATTCGCCGTTGTGCCATCTTGCTGCGCCTGTTGAAGCAGGCAAGGATAATATACAGTGCTTTTGCCCCTTCCAAAAATACTCGTAACAATTATTCGTTTCATTAACGCCGATGCTGGGATTTCAGCCAATGTGTTCCTCCCTGAACTCCGCCTCTGGCACTCCTTGCCAAGACAACGTGGCTATTCACAAGCCTCGTACACGTGATGGGTTGGTTCTCGTCAAACGGATTAGGCCTATCACCAGCCTTTTAATCCTCTTGGTGAAGAACCGGCACGCAAGTGTTTAGACAGGAAGCTCAGCATTCCGTCGGCCGAGACCTGCCCTGTCAACGAGCATTCCGATATACGGTCCCACGATAGGCAGGCCACGCGCGAAGCCGGCAATTGTTCCCAGGAAGTCGCCAAACAAGATGACAATGCCGTACGCCTCAATGAAGAAGCCGATCAATGTCCATTTAAAAAGGATGAGGATCAAGCCGAGGAAGAAGGCTGCTGTACCCTTGGCTTTCTGCTTGCGGGCGAAGAAGAGCAGCGTCTTTTGTGGTCCGATGATGATTGTCAGGCCGATGAGAAAGAGAATCTATTCGTGCGGTCGACGTATTAGCTTCGTTTCTCTTGTATCATCGCTCGCTGCTTCGGGGAGTGGAGGGGAGGGAGGAAGGAGAGTCGTACATTTCCCATGGCAAGCCTGCAAGAAGTCAGCCTTGTCGTCAGCAAGAGAACAAATGAAGAATATGGAAGGATGCTGGATAGGACTTACATGGCCCGATCAAAAAACAACATGACGCCTCCAATGAGGAAGAAGCCTCCTACACGAAACGAATGAATCGTTAGCCCCCGTGGCTCGTGATGCGCCGAAGCTCTCAAGCACGCGCATACCTACCGCCAGAACAGAAGACAACTCCAATTTCTACAAGCAACGGTCAGCATTTCCATTCTTTCTGGGTTTGTAGATGCGCGGCGATCCATCGCAGCTCGGTGCAGCGTTGCAGTTGAGTATGGAGCTGGTCGCAAGGGCGTGCCGTGCAGGGCAGGGCAGGGACAGACGTACTCTGGGTATCCGACAACCACATCGACATCTTGGCGGTTGGATGGAGCTTTCTTTCTTTAAGTATCGTGGATTCAAGGATGTCGGCGATCGGGGACAACGGCGCAAATATAACCTGGTTGCGAGGAGAGGAATTGGTGTAGGCGAAGCTGGAAGGACAAACTATTTCGAAATGTTTCGTTTTTTCGGCTCTCGTTGTCATGAGGTAAATTACACGTGGTTATCAGCTCTCACGTCTTCGAGGACACGCAGCCAACCCAAGTTCCAGGGGCGCATGCCTTCTGAATGTTTGGG